>RJWJ010009364.1:0-13320 GCA_004363605.1 Indri indri
GCCATCTTCTTGCTGGGCCTGTAATATGATAAAACTTGACCTTTCAAATGAATTTACATCAAATTTTTAAAAAACCCATTTGAGAAGTGAATTTTTTTTTGGCTCTAACAGTCATTGACTACTTCTTCCCTAATAGTTATGTAATAAATACCAACCCAGTTCAAGTAGAAATATCTGGAAAAGTTAGCTGTTCCTTTTTGGAATCTTAAAATAGTGTGACAGCATATGACAAAAAGCTCAGCTTACCTGTTTTCTGTTGTACTTTGTATATATCTCTATGTCGTGTTGTATATTTTAGTTATTAAAATGTTTCTCTCCGATGTGTGTTTTGTGAAAACAGGGATCATATCCTTTTAATCCTTATGTGCTTGCAAACGAGATGGTTGGTAGATGCCACTAGAATGTCAGCTTCATGCAGTCAGGGACTGTTTCGTCTTTGTTTTATTTACTGCAGTATCCCTAGTGCCTAGTATAGTGCCTTGGTACAAAACAGGGGCTCAATAACTGTTAATACTTGGTGAGTGTATTATTGCATTGATTCCTTTTTGGCTAAATATTGGTTAACATGAATGATGATCAGCTACTGTATTATAGAACATTCTTACAATTAAGCATTCACTATTCAAGTCCCTGCAGTTTTAAGCTTGTAAAAGTAGCCACGATATACTGTATTAACTAATAAATAGACCATTTATAAAATTAGCTTTCACTCAGGCATCCCATTCTGTTAGCTTCTGTGCCTCTTCCTGTTCATCCTGCTTGTGTGCTTTTGGGTCAGATACCCAACCATACAGTTCGAAGTGAAATTGCAAACCTTGCAGAAGGTGCAGGATTTTAGAATGTTGTTAAAAGTGATATTGGAAGAACACCAGAAGTGGTAATTACATGGATAAATAGAAATGGCTTTTTTTTTTTTTTTTTTGAGACAGTCTTGCTCTGTCACCCCAGCTAGAGTACAGTGGTGTCACCATAGCTCACTGCATCCTCAAACTCCTGGGCTCAAGTGATCCTCCTGCCTCAGCCTTCCAAGTAGCTGGGACTACAGGTGCATGCCACCACACCCAGCTAATTTTTTCTGTTTTTAGTAGAGACTGGGTCTTGCTCAGGCTGGTCTCGAACTCCTGACCTCAAATGATCCTCCTACCTCAGCCTCCCAGAGTGCTAGGATTACAGGCATGAGCCACTGTGCTCGCCCTGGCTTTTTGTTCTTATTTAAATCTCTTTAAAAGGTGATGTAGGGTTTATAACATGTGGAAATAAAAAGTGTGACAGTAGTAGCACAAAGGCTGGGAGGGAAGAAATGGAAGTGTGCTGCTGTGAAGTTCTTACACAGTAAGTGAAGTGATGTAATGTCACTTGAAGGTGGACTGTGGTAGGTTAGAGAGGTATGTTAAAATTCTAAAGCAACCACTAAAATAATGTAAGAGAGTTTTGGCTAATAAGGAATTAAAATGGAATAAACACATATTCAATTAACCCAAATAATCCAAAAATAAAGTCAGAAAAAGAGAAAAAGGAAGCAAAGAACAGATGTGATAAACAGAAGACAGTCAGAAAAATGGTAGATTACGGTCAACCTTATCAGTAATCACATTGAATATAGTCTAGATACCCAATTAAAAGCAAAGCCAACTATATGCTTCTATAAGAAACCTACTTTAAATATGTAGAGATGCAAGGCAAAGTGAAAGGATAGAAAAATATCCACATGCTAACATTAATTAAAAGAAAGCTGGAGTAGCTATGTCAATATCAGACAAAGTACATTTCAGAGCAAAGATCATAATAACCAAGGACACAGAGGGGCATTGCATATGATAAAGGTTCGGTTCATTGAGAGGACATAACAATCCTAAATGTTCATGCTCCTAACAGTGATGTTGAATGACTGTGTGAGTGATATCAGCGCCATTGACAAGTGAAGACCTGATCGAGTGAGACACTTTATAGTTGAAGTAGAGGAGATTGAAAAAGACACAAACAGGCATTCAGAAGAGGAACATTTGACTGTTAAGTTGGTGGAGCTCTAGAGCACTTTTTTCCAAAAGACCCTTGTTAGGATAGCTGTGTGCAACTCAACCTTGTGGTGAAGGGTATTTTATTGCATACAGCTCTGTTGGAAAAATGATGCCAGCAAAACCAATACTTGATTAATAATGAAAAATGTGTTTATAGATAAACTCCATGTGTGCTTAGAGTGAGCTGTGGTTAAATAGCTTCCATTCTTGGCAGCACACAGGGTGAGTTTGATGGTGTATGTGAGTTACTCATCGAGCTCATAGTTATTTTATGCACTTGCAAATGCAGCCGCTCATCCTGTACTTTCCTAGCTAAATTCCAGCCCAACCTTATCACATACCAAGTGGCTTTTGACCAAGTTGTTTAAGCACCGGGCGCTTCTGTTTCTTCTCTTCAGTGAGAGGAGTATGACAATACTCTTCCCAAGTTGGACATGAGTACTCAGCGAGAGATAGACATGAAAAGTGTCTGACCACTTGAAAGCTCTGTACAAATAGCAATTTTTATTTCTATTAAATAGTGAAGACAGTTGTGATGTCTCAAAACAAGTGCAATGCAGAGTATTCGGAAGAGACATGTGTTAAGACATCTTGGCACGGGAGATCCTATCTCCTATTTAATGTGTAGAGCCACGGGCATCTTCTGCCTTGTGTCTTTCCTTCTGAGTCAGAATGGAAAGCATTGCCAAAATACTTGCCAGGGAAATGTGTTGTGGAGCCTTTGGTGATCTGCTTATCCCCCAAGTTCATCGTAATTCTTACACAAGTACACTGTGTTTTAGATCTGAAGTAACATCTGACTTGAAGAAGGCTCTGCTTTTGTTTGTAGTCACTTAGCCTCCTGACAGTTTGAAAGTCTTGCAGAGCAACCCAAACATATTATTTTTTCCAATTCTCTAAAATTATTTAGGGAGTGATACTTTATAGTACGATCCTAAATTCAAAGCATTTACAGTTTAGAGACAAAGTAGAAGGCAAGAAAAAAAGATGGATTGCAAAGAGAAAAGTGAAAATCTTTATCTGTCCTAGGTAATAGGAAGTTACAGGAAATAGGACTAAATGTCTAGATGAGCAATAGAGAGGATATTAGCATTATCGATAGATTAAATATGTTTTATAACACAACAGGCACTATAGAATAGGTAAAAATAAAAGGGAGAAAGCAATGGCCTGTCGTCAGCATTTTGTGTGGTTGGTCTCTTTTCATCTACCCAGTAGTCCTGTGCAGTAGGTTATGTCATCTTCAGTTTTACAGATGAGGAAGCAGGCTCACAGCTGTTAAGTAACTCCCCTGAGTCTGCTAGCCAGCAAGTGGTAGAGCTGGATTTGAACTCAAACAAACAGCCACACACTGTGTTATCTCCACACAATTATTTCTCAGTGAATTTTGAAAAGTCAATTGGAATTGGAATAAGGCATTATCCAGCCTAATGCAGAAAATAATTATTTTCTTGAGTAAATCTTTGAGGCAAAAGAAGGTAGCTTAGTGGGTGGGAATGACACAAAGAAATTATTTCTGAGGAAAGAAGAATCCGTGGCATTCCAAATACAGAAAAGTTTATACTTCTGGCAGATAAGTTTAAGTTCCTGTAGACCACTGGTTCCCCCAAACTTGCATGTACAGCCCCAGAGTTTCTGGTGCCTGGGAATCTGCATCTCTGACAAGTCACCAGGCGATGCCAATTCTGCTGGTCTCAGGACCACCTTGGAGATCACTGGCGTGGATAATTCAGGAAAGGTGGTGACGTGGCCATTGTGTGTATGAGGAATCGGTCCGGGTAGCAGCATTCAAGGTACTACGGAAAGGGTGTATGGTAAAATCAGCATTTTTAACAAATGTGTGATAGTGAAGCTCATGTTTTAGAACTGCGCAAAATAAAGCACCACTGCTAATAGAGGCTATACGTGGATGTAGGTAAGGAAGGATGTAAAATACAGGTTGAGCATCCCTAATCTGAAAATCCAGAATCCAAAGTGCTTCAAAATTCAAAGCTTTTTAATCACTGACATGGCACCACAAGTGGAAAGTTCTACCCTGACCTCATGTGATGGGTTGCAGTCAACACTTTGTTTCATGCACAAAATTATTTAAAATATTGTATAAAATTACCTTCAGCTTATGTGTATCAGGTGTGTATGAACCATAAGTGACTTTCATGTTTTGACTTGGGTCCCACTCCCAAGATATCTCATTATGTATATGCAGATACTCCAAAATAGGAAATCCAAAACACTCTGGTCCCAAGCTTCTCAGATAAGGGATACTCAATCTGTACTTGTAAGAACCTTAGAATGTAGGTTAGTGGCTATTTTCAGGTATTGCTAGCATCTGGAATGGTGCTGGGCATGTAACAGGTGTTCAATGATTATTTTTTGTATGAATGAATGGATAAATAAAAGAATGAATTAAGAATGTCATGTTCAAACAACTCAGCAATTAATATATGTACTCCCATTCTTGGGTCTCTTTCATAAAAACATCTTTTTAACTTGTCTTTTTGGTAAAGATAATTTTTAGAAAACATTTCAGAATATACAGGGATATACAGTGAATTTCCTTCCTGTTCTTATTCCTTTCCTTAGAGGCCAATCATCATTAATAGTATCTTGTGCATCCTTCTAGGATGTTCCGTGTGTGTGTGTGTGTGTGTGTGTAAATTTCTAAAAACACAAAAGTGGTATAGCATACTATGCCGCTATCCTGTAGGTTACATATAAGGCTGACTCCCTCTTTTAACTGCTATGATATTCCACATTCCACACTGGAGGTGCTGTTATTTAAGCAGTTCTCTATTGACAGACATTTAGATAGCTTCCAATCTTTTGACATAATTAAAAACATTACAGTGACTATCCTTGTACGTACTTGTGTACATGTATAAATATATGGTTGCGTTAAAAACATATGCTTTTGTAATTTGATAAATATTATCAAATTGCCTCCAAAGTGGGTGAATTAGTTTACATTCTCACCAACAATTAAGAGACGGCCTATTTCTCTATAACAGCAAAATGGTTTATGAAAGTTTTTATTTTTGACAATTTGATTAATGAAAAATGGTATCATAGTGCAGTTTTTATTTGTATTTTTCTAATTGTGAGTGACTTTTTACATTTTTCTTATGTTTAAATGTCCATTATATTTTTCTGTGAACAGCATCCTCATGGTCCTTTGTTCACTTTTCAATTTTTTTTTTTCTTATTGAATCTCAGAAGCCCCTTATATATTGAGGAAATTGGCTTTTTGTTATATGTGAGGTAAATATTTTTTACCAATTTATCATTTATTTTACAATTTTCTTTATATGGCACGATATTTTATAGTTGTACTTAATTTTAATTAAGTAAATTAAAAATTGTTACCTACAATTGTTTCTTTCTACATAGGATTTCTTAATATTTGGGATCTAAGGACTGGAAAGTATCCTATTCACCGTTTTGAGCACGATGCAAGAATACAGGCAATAGCCCTCAGCCGGGAGGATGCAACTGTTGCCACAGCTTCTGCCTTCGATGTTGTGATGTTATACACCGATGAGGAGGGACACGGGCACATAACTGCAGAATTTGAAGTTCAGAAACTGGTGAGCTTTTAGTCTGGTCATTTTCCATTCTTAGAATCTCTGGGTCTGATATAAACAAATAGTAATGGTGTCTTCATCTCCCGTTCACTCAGAGCTTCCTATGGGTCTTACGTCCATAAATCTAACTACAGCCTTCCAGAATAGGTAGTATCATTTTCCCTACTTACTGAGAAGCCAGTAGTGGCTTAGAGCAGTGAATTGACTTGCTCCAGGTCTCAGAGCTAAGAAGTTGTGATTCAAATGTCAGGGCTGGTTTCAGGACCAGAGTTTCTTGTCACTGTGGTCCTCAGCCTGCTTCAGACTAACTTGGTGGACTCTCGCTCCTAGAAATCTGAGATTAGTTTCTGGCCTAATATATAAGTGAGAATGAATTTAGTGGTCCCCTGGAGTTTTTTCTTTTTTAAGAGACGGGATTTCACTCTGTCACTCAGGCTGGAGTGCAGTGGTGTGATCCTAGTTTGCTGTAACTTCCAACTCCTGGGCTTTAAGCAATTCTCCTGCCTCAGCCTCCCAAGTAGCTGAGACTGCAGGCATACGCCACCACACCCAGCTAAATTTTCTTATGTTTTGTAGAGACAGGGGTCTTACTATATTGCCCAGGCTGATCTCAAACTCCTGGCCTCAAGCAGTCTTTCTGCCTCAGCCTCCCAAAGTGCTGGGATTACAGGTGTGAGCCACGGAGCCCGGCCCTCACCTGGAATTAAAAGTCACTCTTGAGTGAAAGTAGATTTAAGTTAGTGTTAGATGTCATGTGTGAAGCTCAGCCAGGCTGAAGAATTCTTTGCACAGAGCTCATCTCAGAGTTCAGTTGCATGTGAACCTCTGTATTTGCATGGTACGAGATCTGGTGGTGAGAAGGAAGCACTCAAATTCATCTGTGCTGAGTTTGGATTTAATTTAAACTAACTTGATTTGCACACTGGTAGGGAGTGAACAGAAGAGGCAACGTCGGGTGATGAATTGGCGGCTCTGTTTCCTCCCTGGCGGAAATCATCTTAGATGTGAATAACTTACCCACCACTTCACCTTCACGAGCTGCTTGTCCCTTTGCGGACCAGGTCTCTGCACTCACTTTGGATGCAGTGCTCCCCCACACTGCCTGACGCTGTCATCTCATCTTGGGGTTTTATTAGAAAAATCTGAAATTTTTCTATTAATATTTCTAATATTTTCTAATAATATTTGTTTGCTCTCAAAACTACCATAGTGCTTATTATTTGGTCCCTGATTAAGTGTTACGATATGGACTCTGACACTTATTTAAGATTTGAGTCCCTCTGTAAGGTATAAATCCTGCCTTGGCAAAAAGGTGGCATCCTGGCACAGACTGGGAGCTTTTTGAAGTAGTTTACAGCCCCCAGCAAATGGCACACCACCACCAACCTGAGCCTCATGGTCTGTCAGAAATCCAACATGAAGATGAAGGGCTAGACGGAAGATCAGTTTTAGGAGAATAAATGATTTTTAGGAGTGAGGGGAAGCAAGCAGCCATTGCTAGAGGCATGTTTTATAACACTTCTTATGAATTATTTGTCACCTGGGTGAGAGGTTGCCACAGAAGGCGCTGAGTATCCCTGGAAAAGGCACCTCCTGGCCTGTAGAGCTGGGCCATTGTTGTCTTGCCCACATACAATCCCTGAATAGCAATGGCAGTGTTCCCGGGTTTGTAATACTAGCCTAGAGCGCCTGTCCTTTGTGAGGGACTTGCGGCTTGGGATGTTGGGCTGCCACTCACACTGTTGGGCCCAAGGATTAGCAGAGTCACCCGGATGTTTACTCTCTCTCAGGCTCCCCTGGACAGCCTTCAGGATTTGGGCTTTTGAACTCATTTGGCATATTGTGAGGGCAATGTTGTCCTTCTACATTGTGGATTTTCGTAATTACACAGTGCGGCCCACCTTCAGCATTTGTACTGTCACAGTTTACTCAGGGAAGTGAAAACCTGCACCAGCGAGAAATGTACTGCTTATGGAGAGAGAAAAGCAAATTATTATGGGTTGTTTTTTTTTTTTTTTGAGATAGAGTCTGGCTCTGTTACCCAGGATAGAGTGCAGCAACGTCATCCTAGCTCACAGCAACCTCAAACTCCTGGGCTCAAGCGATCCTCTTGCCTCAGCCTCCCGAGTAGCTGGGACTAAGGTGCCCATGCCACCGCCGCCTGGCTAATTTTTCTATTTTAAGTAGAGACAGGGTCTGCAAATTTTTCTTGAAAGGTGCTTCTCACACCCACGCAAATTAGAGGAAGTGACAGCAGGAGTGCAGTCAGGAGTGCCGTGGTGGTAGGGACAATTTTTGTTTGTAGTGGCCCTCCTGCCCTGGCCAAACGGACCCTCTGTGGAATCTCAGCATGACATTGAGACCAGGAGAGAGCAGATAACTCAGAAACTTTTAATCTTTGGCCATATGTTTTTGGTATTTGCATAAATATTAAAATAAGCTTTTTGCTAATTTGAAGCTGAATGAATTTTATTTATTCAGTTTCTTTTTTAAAAGAAACCCCTTTTGTTTTTTGAAAATTGCTATTGCACCCTCATGGTTCAGAATTTGAAAGACACAGTAAGGTTGGCAGTGGGAAATCTCCCTGTTGTCCCATCCCACAGCCCGTTTCCCTCCTGAAGGCAGCCACTGTTAGAAGATTCATGCATGTGCAAGCTCAGTGCCGTGCAAACTTCCTCTGCCCCGACCCTGTGCACACGTCAGCACACTGGGGATGCTGTTACTCACCTTGCTTCCCTCCCCAAATTTATCTTGGAGATTATCCCGTTTTTATCAGTTTATAAAGAATGTCTTAATGCTGTCTTCTATGGCTGTATGGTATTCCAATGTACAGATGTCCTGTAAGGTTACTCAATTAGTCCCTTAGTAGTGGATGTGTAGGTTTTTCTAGTATTCAGCTCTGACAAAGTGGTACTACAGTGAATAACCTCATACACCATCATTTTGCATACGCGTGAGTTTATTCATAAGTAACTTCCTAGAAGTGGACGTGCTGGGTCAGAGCGTATGTGCCTTTGGCATTTTGATAAATGTCGCCAGATTTCCCTTGATAGAAGTTGGACCAGATTATGTCCCCACCAACATTAAGTGGGATCCACAAACATGGTTGCCCCCCCTCACTTCCAGCCTCTAGTGTACTGTCAGACTTGACCTTTACCGATACAACAGGTGGAAAATCCTATCTCAATGAATTTTTACTTTGTATTTCTCTTTAGGAAAGTCTTACGTTTGTCTTATGATGAGCATCTTTTCATTTGTGTAAGAGCTGTTTGTGTTTCATTTCCTGTGAGTGCTCTCTTTGCCTGTCTTTTTCTGTTGGGTTGCTGGTCTTATTGATACATAGGAGGAATTGCATATTTTTGACCAAGTCAGGGTGAATTTGTAGGACTCAACATTTCTTATCCTTTAATAGGTTGACTACCTTGAAATAGTTCCAAATGCTGGAAGGTACCCCGTGGCAGTAGCCACTGCTGGAGATCTGGTATACCTGCTAAAAGCCGAAGACTCAGCCAGAACCCTCCACTACGTCTACGGCCAGCCTGTCACGTGTCTAGATGTCTCAGCCAACCAGGTTGCTTTTGGTGTGAAGAGTCTGGGATGGGTGTACGAAGGAAACAAGGTACAAAAATAGAAAGATGTACAATTAACAAAAAAGAACATAGATTGTATTTTTTAGAAGGCAATTGAAAAAAGCTGACCGTTTTTCTTTTTAGATATATTAGGGCAGCATATCAGCATGGAAAAAAAATTCAAGCACTTCAGAAGACTATAAAATGAAAAATAATTATTTTCTTTCTCCTTCTTTCCCCAGCTTCACTGTACAGAAGAAGCTATTAACAGCTTTTAGGTATCCCTCTAGAAAAATTTAATGCGTATGTAGGTATATTCGTCCACTAGAAACATACCTTTGTAGAAGTGGGATCATAGTATAAGTAGTGTTCTGTACTCAGCGTTTTCACTCAATAATATACCTTAGAGAGCACATTCCATGTCAGCATTTCTCCAGGTCCTTCTCCCGAGGAGTCCAGCATGTGCTCACAGCCTATAGCCTGCTTAGCCAGTCCCCTCGCTGGTAGGCATTTAGGTTGCTTTCACTGTTTGAGCTACTGTAGGCAACGCTACAATGCATATTGCAACTTGCTAAAGTCTTAGTGTAGCATGTATTTAGGATGTGCACTTGAGATGTGGATGAACATTGCTAAATTGCCCTTTAAAAAGGTTGCATCAAAATTTACATTCTCTCCAACAGTGCATAAAAATACCTTCTGACACACTCTGAGCCAGAGCAGGGAGACGAGTTTGTAAGTGAAACTCTTTGAATGATGACTAATAAATTTTATCACTCCCTAGCATCTTACTATCCTGACTGTAGGCCAAGTACTTAGTCTAAAAGCTGATTTATAGGACTCTCTTTCTCTTCCAGTGGGATTAGGGGGGAGAGGGATGAAGTTTTGTTCATTTGTGTTTCTTGCAATTGCCTGCTGCTGACTCTTCTGGCAGTTGGTGGGGTTCCTGGGAAGGAACATCTCTTAAGTCAGCAGACCCCTTCTTTATGTCTCAGTGTCCTTATTTGTAAAATGGAGATCATAATAGTACCCACTTAATAGAGTTGTAGGAATAAATGGAAAGATGTATGTACAGCTTAAACATAGTGCCTGTGTGCTTCCTGTTAGTTCTACCACTCATAGTTCGATTCTGGCCTCTGGTGGTGATTTTTACATCTTATTTCCCCCACGTATTTGACCTTTCGTTTATGTAGATGCCACTGGTTTTGCAACCTAGTAAATGCTCAAGAATTGAAACATCCTGGATTCCAGTGGCATATTCTTCATCCAGGAAGACGGATTGAGCAGTAGAAAACATACATGGTGTACTGAAATTTCACCTTGAGAAACTGCTCCCTTTGAGCTCAAGTCAGCCTTTTTTTTTTTTTTGAGACAGAGTCTCACTCTCTTGCCTGGGGCGAGTGCCGTGGCATCAGCCTAGCTCACAGCAACCTCAAACTGGGCTCAAGCAATCCTACTGCCTCAGCCTCCCGAGTAGCTGGGACTACAGGCATGCGCCACCATGCCCGGCTAATTTTTTCTATATATATTTTTAGCTGTCCAATTAATTTCTTTCTATTTTTGGTAGAGACGGGGTCTCGCTGTTGCTCAGGCTGGTTTCGAACTCCTGAGCTCAAACAATCTGCCCGCCTCGGCCTCCCAGAGTGCTCGGATTACAGGCGTGAGCCACGGCGCCCGGCCAAATCAGCCTATTTTGTGGGAGGATATCCATTGTTTCTTAGCTGGAAAGGCTGTGATGCTGTAACTCCTACGTTTTGACTTCTCAGGAAGTTGGGGAAGGTATAGGAATTGGTTTCCTAAGGCAGTTTCCTTTCTCCGCCTCTGAAATCTTTTCCCGGGTGAGCTCATTTGTTGAGAGAGAAGAGGCCGCTTTCTAATTTTTCATCTGGTATGCTTTCAGGTTTTTGTTATCTCATTTATTTTTAGAGCTCTCAGTGTGGGGAGGTGGTAGTTATTATATTCAATACTAGTCTGGTTTAAAATTTTCATCTTTTTAATACATTTTTTATCTGGCAGGTCCTCTTTCTCTTTGACTTATCTGAATGGATTTATGCCTGTAGTGATACAATTGTAGTGGATACATTTGAGAAACTAGTTAAAGGGATAGTTCAGCACAAAATTAGTCTGGGAGGATGTTTTAGATACAGATGTAAGTAGGCGTTTTTTTGGATTCCTCTCAAAATTTCCAACCCAACTAAAAGCATTAATTATAAGAATGAGCTGATTAATATATTAATTTTATGAAAATTCTTGTTTAAAAATGTATAGTCCCTCAAATGACTGCTTTCCTGGTATTTTTCACTGGTGTTTTAAAATTAAGAGTGGTAGTAAATTTGGTACAAGAATGTTTCTAAATATCTCTTTGAAAGCTGCCAGTAGCATTTAGTCATCCAAATATTTTGTGAGTACAGCACCAAACCTCCAAACACTTGTGTGGGTGAATGGTTGGTTGTTAGTAGTGCTGGTAATAACTTTGCATTGAGATGTTTCTCCAACATGAATGCTAGTCACTCAAAAATAAGATGAATGCCAAGCTTCATCTATGTAACTTTACTTATTTTTGCAGAGGCGAGATTTTCCATCTGATTGTTTTCTCAGAAAAATCTGCATTTTTAAGAAACATAATTGTCATTTCCGTTTGAATTAAGCCAGGTCATGGGTGGCTCTGTGAGATTTTTTTTTTTTTTTTTGAGACAGAGTCTCACTCTGTTGCCCAAGCTAGAGTGCTGTGGTGTTAGCCTAACTCACAGCAACCTCAAACACCTGGGCTCAGGTGATCCTCCTGCCTCAGCCTCCCGAGTAGCTGGGACTACAGGTGCACACCACCACGCCTGGCTAACTTTTTCTACTTTTAGTTGCCTGGCTAATTTTTTTTTCTATTTTTAGTAGGAACGGTGTCTCACTCTTGCTCAGGCTGGTCTTGAACTCGAGCTCAAGCAATCCTCCTGTCTGGGCCTACCAGAGCGCTAGGATTACAGACGTGGCCACCGTACCCGGCTCTCTGAGATTTTAGTGTCATTCTGCTGTGCTATAATGTGATGTCATAATTCCCAAATAGTCTCATTGCAAGGCTCAGTGTCACTTTGCTTGCGAATACCATGTTTTGGCCATATCTGTTCTTCAGCCTAGTGGCAGTATGTGTCCCAGCATGTTTTATTAGGTTTGTGTGAGACTATTAGCAGTGGAGTTTGCCTGGAGCTATCTACACACTGGGGCTTGTGCTGTGCCTCTGGCCTGTATATCTGGGATTCAGATGAAGGTTTTACGAGAACAGAGAATTTGGTTTATCTTTGTTTGTATCTGATACAGAAGTGGGGTTTTGCTATAGTCCATTATTGATTAACTGTGATAAAAGCAGACAGTGAAGTCCAAATGTTGAAATCACATTTTAGTCAGGACCTTAAATCTCCCTAACCTGTAGAAGTATTCCAGAGGTGTTATTTTTATTTAGTTGGAGAATATCCTTGCGGCATACGATGATCGCATTAGCATTTTATAGGCACCACAGCTGCATGAGCATCAGGTATCAAGTAATAATGGCTCAAATCCATCCAGTCCCGTATCTGGCTAGCCAGCCCATCGTGTATTCATCACAGATAGTCGCTGAGCACCAGTAGTATTCCTGGCACTGGTGTGTTACACACAGATCTCAACAGACTGGCACTTGTCGAGTAACCTAGCTCTGTTAGTAAACATAGTTTTCTAAGGAAACAAAACCAAGTGATTTAGTGAACACTTACCTATTTAATCTTTGTAAAAAGGTTTGGGACTATAGCTGGCTGATTAGTCATCTCAGCCAGCGTAGGAAGGGATCACACAGAGTTAGGTTAGTACTCGAGCATCTCATCTTGCCTATGGGCCAGGGGCTCCCAGATTTGGATTTTAGAGGTCAGAAGTAGAGGTCATGCTTGGGTTTGCCAGCTTTTTTTTTTTGTAACCACATAAAGTCATAGAAAAATTGACTTATGTATTTTTGCCCTTTTTTAGAAGATCAGATTTTTAAACATCTAAAACAAAAGTATTTTTCGACTAGGTAATGCATTCATCTATTTAGAAATCAAAAGACAGGAAGGAAGGCTCCTTCCCACTCCTTTCAACCTGCCGCCCAGTTTCTCTTTCTGTAGTCAAATCAGTGTTGCCAGTTTCTCGTGCATC
>RJWJ010009364.1:13420-31663 GCA_004363605.1 Indri indri
CCACCATGCCCGGCTCATTTTTTCTATGTATTTTTAGTTGTCTGATTAATTTCTTTCTATTTTTAGTAAAGACAGGGTCTCGCTCTTGCTCAGGCTGGTTTCGAACTCCTGAGCTCAAACAATCCGCCCGCCTTGGCCTCCCAGAGTGCTAGGATTACAGGCGTGAGCCACCTCGCCCAGCCTTAATCCCCTCTTTTTAAAAACGTAATAATGAAGTATCGTATTATTGTTCTGCGACTTGCTTTTTCCTGCAACAAAATCTCTTGGAGATCATTTCTATGACATAATAAAGAACTTCCTGGTGTTTTTGTTTTTTTGCAACTTTATGATATTGCACCTGCGAATGTGCCTTAATTAATTCAGCTAGTTCCCTATTGATGCATGTTAGAATGCTGCCAGTATTTGCTATTGCAAACAACACTTGGTCCGCATGAATGTTATCTGTAGGATCAGTTCCTCCCAGTAGACTTGCTGGGTCGGAGGAGTATGTGCCTTCATCGTTTTGGTAGACGTTGCCCTCCAGAGAAGTCGTACCTGGGGCAGTGGTGGATGGCAGGACATCCCATTCCCCTGGCAGTTTGTCCTTGACATCTTTTCTCTAAGAGGCTTTACAGAGAGATCACAGGAAAATGAGGCCAGCGGGGAAGGGGAGGTTATGCAGAGATCTGACTGGTCCCGCCCTTCATTTTAGTTATTTTGTAGATCTCTGGTTTTAGGATGAATGACTAGACCACATAGCTTCACCTAGAATCAGTGCAAGGGGACTGATAGAAGTGCCTCGTTAAACAGCATTATGTTGACAATGACTCTCATGCCTCATAAAGGAAGAGAGATCCACTTAGGGGTCTTAGCATCATTCTATGTACTTGGACATATTTCCTAATTTAGTTCTGAAGTACTTGGCATTTGATGGCAGATTATATTAAGCAGCACACGGCACAGCCCCATCAGGCCAGTGTTACGGCAGAAAGAGCTGCAACATACGCTGATACAGTCCCCTTCTCAGCTTATTTGCTGCCCATTTGAGGGAGAGTCCATGATTCTTTTAGTCTGACCTGCCTCTCTTCTCTGTAAAATGAGGAAAGTTGGACATGTGACCTTTGGGCTCCTGTCTACACTGACAGTTGTGGATTCTTCGATTGAGTGATGAGGTGGTTTAGAGCTTTTCTGTTACTCGTGGAGTCGTGTTGAGCTGGCCCACCACTGGAGGATGCTGTCACTTAGGGCTTCTGAAATGGGTTGAGGCATCCATTGTTTCTCCTCTAACAAGATTTCCTAAGGGCCATGCGTGTTGCAGGCAGAAATGATTGGGCAGGAAATTGTTTGGTATTTTTCATTATTTCCTATGTCTTGCTGGTCAGCAGTAAAGTGGTGAGCAGGGCTGCTTTTACTTTTAGGCAAAAATGGATTCTTAAGTTCTGATGTTGCACTCTCGGGATCTCAGGCTGCAGTGGCACAAATGACCTCAAAGGTAGCCATTGCTAAGTGGCATGTGATTGCGAACGAAAAGAAATGTAAAAGTAATTACTCTGGCCTCATCTCTTTATCGTGCCGCAGTGCAAAAATCAGTGTGAACTCCGTTAATGTAGCCCTTTGTACACAAACAGGCCTTTAGCATTTGTTTTTATGTCTCATAGTTCCTGAATCTGTCAAAAGTACTTTCATCTGTGAAAACATGTTTATGATACCATATCATCTTTATTAATTCTCTTGCTGCCTGAATTAAATTTTGCTCTCAGAGGTAGAGGGTCGGAAGATAGAATTGCCTCGTTAAAGAGCATTATGTTGATGATGACTCTCATGCCTCATAAAGGAAGAGAGATCCACTTAGGGGTCTTAGCATCATTCTATGTACTTGGACATATTTCCTAAGCTAGTTCTGAAGCACTTGGCATTTGATGGCAGATTGTATTAAGCAGCACACGGCACGCATCCTAATCAGGGAGATGTGAGTGAAGTAATCCAGGAGGCTGGAATGTGTTTGACAAGGACGCTCGCTTGGCGCTGCTGCCTCAGCTTACATCACGCTGGAAAATAATTGCTAACGTCTCTTATGATAATTACTCCCCATACATGGACGTGAAGAGACTCTGGATTGGTTGCTTGCAGTCGTCACGAGTTGAAATATCTGTCTGGGAGAGCCTTTGGAATTAGAAATGCAGTGCTCATAGACTGTGGCCACGTTCTCCCATACCCACACCAGAATGGGAAATCCGTCTTTTCTTTTTTGTTAAAGGTTCCATTCCAGAGGAGAATAAAAACTTGGTATTTTACAAGCAGGATGAATAATTTAAAATTGAAAGTTCACAAAGTAAATGTCTAATTTCATTTTGATTTTTCACCTAAAACCTTTGAAATTTTTAATGTTTGCTTTCTTCTTGGAGAAGTTTAGAAAAATACCTCTTGGAAACTAGTTTTCTGGGTTATTGAGTGGTGTAGGATCTATTGTTAAGGTTGCTGTCGTTGTTAATGAATACTTGCGGAATACATGCTGTGTGACAGATATCTGATCGGCACTGGAAACATAGAGATGAATCAAACATGACATCTGCCTCAGAGATTATAGCCTTGTGGTCCTTAACAGCAACTTAGCAATATGAAGGTGGCATGTTGAGATGGACACCAGGTCGAAGACCTTCACAATGAACTTATGAATTCCAGAGTGATGAAAAATTATGTAGATAAATAGATGAGGAATAAATGTTCAAATGCATTCTACACATGTTTTAATACTAAAATGATGTTAATATTTGATATAATCATTAGTATAGTGGTAACAATAAATAATAAATGATATTCTCCTCACTTGTGAAAACCTTGAAGCGCCTCCACAGAGCCCCAGGGTTTCTCAAGATAGAGCAAGAAACCTCCAGCTTAGAGGCTTTTGAGGAGCACTCGACCATCTCTGGTACTCTCTATACAACCATGCTGGGTTATTCTGTGAAAAGTATTTTTTGAAATGTTGCTGCTACTTATAGAAGCTATTACTAGGAGTGATTTAGGATCTCCAGTGATCCTGGAAGGGAGTGATAAAATTATAGGATGTAAATATAGGGAAAAGTACTTTCAGCTACAGTCAAGGCTGTGGTCCTGTCACCACTGGGGACTGAGCAAGGGTTTTGGAGTCAGATAAACCCTAGGCAGGTTAACATCTTGGTTTCTCCCTTTGGAAAACTGGGGCTAATCCCTGGTAAAGGTAGTAATGAGCTGTGTGCGTGGTTGGTGCTCAGCACTCGTTAGGTTCCTCCTTCGCCGCCTCTGCCCACGAGCTTTGCGGTCAGGTTGGAGTTCATCAGGCAGAGCCTGGGCAAGGGCAGCCCAGGCAGAGGCAACAGGTTGAGGAAGGGAGTTTCCATGGGACGGAAGCAGCACTGGAGGGGACCAGGCCCCAGGGAGCACTAGTAGCCCCTGGGCTGGTGCAGGCACTGTGGGAAAGCCATCCTGGTAATGAGAGCGGTCTGTGCTTCCTCGCAAGATTCATTTTCCCAAGAATTGTTTTGAAAGAATGCATTTAGAATAGAAAGGGACAGGTCAGTTTAGCTTCTGTGCAGAACTAATGCAGTAAGCTAATGTGAATGCTGAGCCACTTCATATAAAAGCCTTTGAGATGCCAAGCCTTACTGGAGATGGCTGGCACCGAGGTATAAATGTCTTTTGTCTTTACTCACTGGTGTAGTTTCTGTAAGCCTATGATATTTGTATCATTTTTTTATTTTTAAAGAAATTATTCAGTATTCTTGAGGCTCTGAGCAAGTTTACAGAACTATTACACTGAAGCATGTGATGTTCATTGTCTTTCTTCTCTTTTGGCTTTCAAGTTAAGCTTAGAATTTTATTTAGGGCCAAATTTTTCTTCCCTGGTGATTTATGTAGAGTTTCCATCCCAGTTCACCAGCCCACGCCCATGGGAGAGAGAGAATCTGGAGTTGATGATTGCGTTCATTTCACCTTCACAGATCGGTGAGGCTTTGGTTTGTTTGTGCTAGGTGAGTTTCGGAGTAAACACTGCCCCGGCAGCAACCAGGTTATTAGTGTCAAAAATCAGCTTGTTTTTCAGTTAATGGTGATCTAAGGGAGGCCTCTGTTGGAAACCTTTGCCTTTGCTCCAGAATTAAAAAAAAAAACAAAAAACACTGTTGAAGAGGCTGTGTGCTTTCCACTTATATCCAGACAGTTGAGACTGATGGTGTTGGTTTGGGGGAGAATGGGGGAAAATGGCCTGTGTGAGTTTGAATTTCAGAAAATTTAAAACATTTTACTGTTTTCAAATACACATAGCATTTAAACTAAACTAACAAACTATGACAAAGTAGAGAACTTTTGCTGTTTATTCAGTACATAGGTAAATATGATTTATTAATTTACTCAGCACTTCAATCTTCCGTAAGGCCCTGTGTTAGTGAGTGGGTTTGGTCCTTCTAATGGACACACAGTTACTCTTTAAAGCATTCCCACAGTGTGTTACTAATTTACAAGGTGAACCCCCTTTGTAGATAGGCAAAGGAAAAGTCCCGCTCAGCCCACATTTGAGCAATCATGTTCCACGCTGCGGGACTTGGGAGGAGCGATGAGGTCTCCAGTGCGCTGAAATGAGGCCTCGAACCATGCGAAGTGGGCCGCTCCTCCAGACCTGGCTTCCAGCCTCAGCTGGCCTCTCCCGCTCGAGAGCTGTGCCAGGGACGTGGGACAACTGACTGGCCCCGAACCAAATTCCACACCCAGATTTCTTCGGCTCTTTGCAGGTTTGGACAGCTGGCCCAGGCGCCACCTACTCTCCGGGTGGCTTCTTTGCACTGTACTGTTTCCTTGGGTTGTGAACTCTCACCTCATGCTCACAGTAAGTTTTAAAATGTATGTTGAACATGACATGAAGACAATGCCTTCCTGAGTTCATTCTCCCTCCCTCACTTGCTCCTGCCCTTTCCCCATCTTTGTGCTCTTGTGGCACCTGTCTACTTGTTGGCGCCCCTTCTCCCGGTCCACTACAGGGGGCGCTGTGGGGAAGGCCCTGATGTCCGCCTTTATCCTGGCCTTGTAGACTCTGGGGGGTCAAGTGCCATCATAGGCCCCAGCTCTCCAACCCCATGCCTCCAGCCAGGCTGGCCAATCCTGAATGTGCCTTGTTCATTCCTGACCAGGGACTGGCACTAGCATTACCTCTTCCCCTCCTGTCTCGCCATGTTCTCTTGGGAAAGATCCATTCAGAGTCCCACTTATCGGAAGAAGCCTTACCAGATGTCTGGCTCCCAGTGAATATCAGAGCTCTGGCTCTGAGCACATGGGGCCTGCACCTCACATTTTGATACTGTTACTGCCCGGCACCATTGCTTAATCAGATCAGCAGTAATTGGAAGGCAGGAAGTGAGCACTTACAGCTGAGTAATACTCCTTTACTGGTTAAAATTCTTTTTGGGGGTGGAATGTAGGGGTAGCGTAGGGGTTGCCACATGCCAGCGGGCATCAGAATCCCCACGAGGCCTGAGTGAAATACTGACCATAGGCCCCACCCCCAGAGCTGCTGATGCAGTGAGTCCAGGGCAGGGTCTGAGAATGTGCATGTCTGGCGAGTGCCAGTGCTCTGGGCTGCTAATCCTGGGACACACTCTGAGCACCCTGGGATAGAGGTTTTAAGAGCATAAGCTTTGAACTCTACCCACCCCAATCTGAATCCCGATTCCAGAACTTCCTCACTGGGCAAGAGAGTTGACTTCTCTACAGTTCCATTTTCTCGTGTGTAAAGCGAGTGAAGTCATGGTACTCACCGTATGGAATTGTGGGGATCAGGTGAGATAATGCATCATAGCAGTGTTTTGCACATAAGAGAACACTATAAACGTTAGCTGTGATTAATAACAATTTTTGGCAAGAGTCAGGAGAGACATTGTGATATGGTCACAAACTGACGTGGGAAGAGTCTGTCTGGGCTCTGCCTGGTGTAGCTTCAGCTGCTCTCATTACCCATGTAACTTGGGGCAAGCTATTTAAATTATGTAAGCCTCAGTTTCTTGATGCATAAAATGTAGGCAGTAGTATTTGTCTTATCTTCCTCTTGGTGGAAATGGAATGACATTCTGAAAGGCATATTCCAGACATAGTGACGAGCTGATGTGTGTCGTGTTCACTTATGTGCAAAACACTGGAAAGCACATGTCTCCTAAGCCATGTTGTGTGAGTAGAGGTGGTTATGCCTCGGGGTGCAGGGGAGTCCTGGGTGGACAGTCTGCCTTCCACCAAAGACCAGGATCATTCACTGCGTTTTCCCAGTGTCCCCTTTTGGCTGTTGTTTAAACGTTTCAGTGATCTGATTTTAGCAACATTCTGCCTACCTGCCCTCATCTAAGCCTTTATCCAGTCTAAGCTGGGGCCAAACTAGAAGTTGCCAACCTAGACAAAAGAAAATTGGTAACTAAGCTAATGCAATATCCTGAATTTTATGTGCAATGTTAAGTAAGTCTGTAGGCTTTCAGACAGTTGGATGTTACGGGCATCTCACTTGCGATCTTCTTATTTTTAAAACACTGTCCCAGTTGCCTTTACTTTAAAAAATTCATTTCACAGCCTGCATCCTCAGTTTTGACCCTATAAAATAGATTTAATGGTAACTTTCTCAGGGGGACCGTGATTATTTACATGTGTTCAACGTTTGTGACATGTTTTAAAACTGCCCATACGAGGCATGTTGGGAGCACAAAAGAAGGATGTGAGGATTTTCAGCTTTCACGCATACATTTGCATAATAATAATCTCTTCACTGGGCCAACTGCTCTGACCATGAACATTTCCTGTTCGTTTTATGTAACCAGCGACCAGTTCTTTGTGGTCACATCCCTTATCCTTATCGGGGCAAAGATTATCTAAAGGGATCCCTGAAGCAAAGCAGAGAGCCATATTCTGCTCACTCCACAGAGTAGACCTGGTCGTCTTTTATTACTCCCAGCTCCCACGGATGTGCTGAGAGGGGCTTGGGTGATTTTTGCCTGCGTTTTTACCCAAGTATACTCTTGCTCTCTGGGTTCCTTTCAGCCTTAGGTCACAATAGGTGTGGGTTTGGCCTCGCTTTGGTCCTTTGTAGACATCTGCCCACATCACAAAGCCCCCACGTTTGGCACAGCCTGCGGTGATTGGCACCGCTTCCCCGGGAAGAGTCCAGTCCTGGAACAGCGGGGGTTGCAGGTGCATTGGCACGTGGTGGTGGGGAGCGCGCGCGGGCCTTGCCTACCCAGCGCCTGGCGACGCTCAGCAACACCGTCCCATCCCTGAAATATCTTGGCCTCATGGGCTTGTCACTCCAATTAAAACTTAAACATGAAAGCAGCCCAGGCTGCTTCTCCCTTTGTGCTGAATTTGAGCATGGACTGTGCCAGAAGCATGTCATGGAAACTGTTAAGAGGTGCCACGTTTTGGGGAGCTGTGCTTGTGTCGGGGATGCATTTCCTCAAACTTTGCATCTTACTGGTTGCTGCTGCTAAGTGCACCTGAGAGGCAAGTTGCTGTTTGCCAACAGAAAGTCACCTTTGGGACGGTGGTGAAAGTCATTTTCCACATGTTCACAGATACGGCCGTGTTACCAAGCCTCATGCTATGACTTATCTCTGGCAAGGACTTACAAAATAGTCTCTCTGGCTGATTGTCAAAAATTACATCATATTGGAGTAAACTGCTTTTAAATCAGACATCCATTATTCATGTATATTAACTGCTTTTTTATTTTTTTATTGGCTGTTTTGTGTATGATTTACTCTTTTCTCACTAGCTCCCCCTCCCTCCCCAATTATCTTTCTCATCCCTTTTTTTAAAAAATCTTAGCTCATCTGTGAATTTATAGAGCCTGTTCACTTAGCTTTGTATGTGTACATCAATATGCAGACCCTGCATTTTTTATAGTTAAATTTCACATTTCTGTGGGTCGTATTTATGTTGGGTCAGAATAGCAACCTGGGTCGTTTATGTGAGTAAATTCTGCCCCAGAGGTTTGCAGGCCTTTTCCTTTGTATCTTTTATCTTTTAAAAAAATGAGCATTACTAGTCTTCAGGATCTGTACCGAATGAAACTGTGCTAGCTGCTGAGGAAACGGCTAAATCCATCGCTGTTGGTGGAAAGCAAATTGATTTCATGTGTTCATTTGTATGCATGAAGCCGTCTTTTCTGTAAGGCCAGTGTGGCGTTCGCCTCTAAGGAATGGATACAGGGATGGGTAGTGTTTATTCACTCTTTCATCAAATGTATCCTGAGCCCCTCCTCTGTGCCAGACACTGTACAAGTATCCAAAGAAGCATCTATTCCCTCCAAACTGTGATGCTGGAGTGTACCCTGTGCATCTGGCATCCTTGTGGTCATGGTACATTTTCGTGATCCGTGGCATTTGACGGTTTGGAATAGGGACTAGGTACCGATTATTTAACCCTCAGATCAGCACTGTTGTGCTAATCAGTGATTGCATACGGTTACACACATTACTTGAGTCTTTGTTCACTATGCCTTCCAGTGTCTCAGACTTTTTTTCTGGAATGATTTTCTATCTCCCAAAAGTACATTCTTTGGAAGTTCCTTCAGTGAGGGTCCGTTGGCCACAAGCGTTCTCTGTGTTTCTGATGACATCTCTGTTTCATCCTCATCCTTGAAAGGCAGTTTTGCTCGTCTTTTACAATCTAGGTTGACAGTTATTTTCCCTCAGCCCTTTGGAGACATGACAGGTTTGGACTTCCATCGAGCGCTGAGAAGCGGCTGCCGGCCTCGCTGCCGCTCCCTTTCAGGACACTTTCTCTCCTTTTGGCTGCTTTTAAGATCCTCTCCTCGTCTTTGTCTGTGGTCTCACTCCAGTGTCTCTGTGTGTGGATTTATTTGTTTTTATCCTGTTTGGGATTTCTTGTGTTTCTTTTCAGTTGTAGACAATTCTCAGCCATTATCGTGTTGGAAACTTCTATTTATTCTGCCTGGAACTGAGGGTAGGTGTGTGTTAGACCAGCTTACTCCTCTGTGCCGTTCACCTCTTGTTCATATTTTCCATGTCTCTCTGTTGCATTCTGGATAATTCCTCACATCAGTCTTCTAGTTCAGAGTCTCTGACTTGGACTTCTTGTTTCTTGTTTATCTCATCTACTGACTTTTTAATTTCTAGAAATTCTATGTTTTGTTTTTCAAATCTGCTTCATCAGTTTTGTGGCTTTCCACGTTCTCTTTTACCCATAAACACATTCAGGATGCTTATTTTATATTCTTATCTGATAATGCTTGGAAGTCCAATTCTGTTTTTCGGTCTCTCACTTATGATAAATCATTTTTTTCTGTATTTGGAAATTTTTTTGTATTGCGAGGTGTAATATTTGGCTGATCTTGATGGGTCTCTTAAAGGGGCCCAGATTGAGATTGTCTTCCTCCTGAGAAGATTCTGTCAGGTACCAGGAGGTGTGTTACCAACCTGAAAATACTTTAAAATGAATCACTAGGCTTGGGTTCTTTTGGCTTCGTAGGTAGCATAAATTCAAACCCTGAACTTGTGTGAGGGTGGACATGTGATTGCAGATTGCGTTTTCCACCCTGAACTGAACCTGAGGCAGACGAGTTTCCCCCAGCTTACTTTCTACTGAGTGCACGTAGCCCTACAAGGGCCCCACTTGATGTAGAGATCCAAGTTTTGACATTCTCCTGTGTGCTGGCCAGACACTTGGTCTCCTGTTTCCCCAGCTCTCTGGGCTCCTGACACTGGGGCGGGGGGCGGGCAGACTAGACCTTGGCTTGAAAGCTCACTTACCTTTCTGGGTTTGGTGCTCTCTTCATTTTGGAATCCTCTGAATTTCCCTGATTTCTTATGAATTAACCAGTATGTTTAAAGGACTGCTTGATACTAGGCTGAATCTTATCCAGCACCTTCAGCATTTGTACATGGGATGGATTTCCAGACATCCTTGTCTGCCATGTTGTCAGAGGTGGAATGTTAGGACTGGGTGCAGCTTGGGTGTTCAAGAATCTGGATATCATGAAGACCTATCTGTGGAACCACCGTCTGTTTTGAGTAGGATGAAGCGGTTCCTTTGTACGAGCTGGCAGCAAGATCACATACCAGGGAGGAGAGGAATATGTAAGCAAGAAAAGGAATATCTTGAGTATTTATTGGGTCCCAGACTGCGGTAAGCTCTGGTTTGCCTGGTACCGTGTACCAGTCTGTTAATCTCCAAACACAAACGCGAGCGCTTAGTGAGATGCAGGGATTGTGTAACTAACACAGTGCCTGGCATGTGCTGGTCCTTAATAAATGCCGCATGAACGAACGACAGGATTTCTGTCCCAAGGAACCTTATAGTCTAAGCCTAGGAGAGTGTTTCACGGTGGGTGGTGGTGCTTGGTGCAGTGCCACACCAGAGCCTCAGTGTTTGAGAACCACAGGTCTGGGAAAGAGTTGGAGGAAGATAAGGCACAGATCAGGGTGGCCCCATAGGAGCACCTGATGAAGGTGTAGACAGGAAGTGCCTTCAGCCCTGATGAGAGGGCTTGAACTCCGCGTGCTGAGGGCAGCATGGGAGGAAGGTGCAGAGTAAGCTTGCGTGGGTGGAAAAGGACAGGGCGGGAGGGTTATCTGTGTGACTCTCTAGCACTTGGCTGCCTATGACCCTTCCTGCTCCCCACCCCGAGAAGAGCCAGACAGATGTGGTAGTGATGGAGGTAGGTTGTTAGGGATCAGAAAAGAAAGCAGGCAGACTTTGTCCTCTCCAAGAATCTCGGTCAGATCCCCCTCCTGTGCCTTTTGTCTTCTACTCTGCTTCAGTCCAGTACAGCATCTGCTAACCTTTGCTCTCTTTGCCGCTTCCGTTTTTTAAATGGCGGCAGACAAGTAATCTTTAATTCACAAAGCTTTTAACATGCTATAGCCTTGCAAGGGAGGCTCCCGACCCCTCCTGACTCATGGGCCAGGCAGAGCTGGCCTTCTGAGCGGTGAGCCGGCCCCTCAGGTTGTTTTGTTGCTGGCTCAGCGCCTCTGGCAGATACTTGAGCCTGAAGAAGACCCATACTTTTGGTAAACTTAACACATGTATGGAGTTCCTTTCCTCAATCATCAGTACTTAACCAAAATTCTGGGACGGCAAGGCTCTATAATCTCTTTACAGCGATTCCCGTCTGCAAGTGGTTCGTGTTTGATTATGATGGTGATATCAGCCCCAGATTTTGGAAAAGTTTGCAGTGCCAAATCCATTTGTTACCGGATGAAGGCGGAAGCTGGCCTGCCTTACACTCACCCAAGTACAAGGACAATAGCCATTTCTCAGCTCTTTCCCTCACAGTTTGCTTGGAAAGTCAGACCTGGAAGATACAGGCCCCGCCTGCCCCAGAGCATTGCCTGGGCTTCCCAGATATTTGGCCTGTGGCCGCTGCTGCCTAAGACAACAGCTGCTGGGACATGGCTATAAGACGGGTGGGTGGGTGGGTCTCCTCAGAGAGGCAGGTCCCATATACGGAGGAGCAGGACAGCTGGCAGCCGGCCCTGGCTGGTGAAGAGGCAGACCCTTGCAGCTGGCAGCAGGCTGAGGCTTCTGCGCATCACCCTCGGTCCCCGCACATTCATTCTAGTGCCTGGTGCCTAGAAGATGACTGATCATATTTGCTGACAGGCTCTTGAATGAATTATAGCACTATTTATTTTATCTAAAAAAATTATAAACAAACCAAATATCCATCAGTATGGAGTTACACATGCAGAGAAATTCCTTGCAGCCATTGCAAAGAAAAAGATCTATCTATAGGTACTAACAAGTGGGAAAAAGAAGTTGTAAAACAATAATGCCATTTAGGAAAAAAATTTTAGACACATACATAGACAGACATGTGCATAAAAAAGTCTAAGAAGTATATATACCAAACTGTTAAAAGGGATTATTCCTGAGAGATGGATATACAGAGGGCTACCACTTTCTTTATGTAATTCTATTGTTAGAATTTGCTACAAAATGTATTATATTTGAAATTTTAAAAATACAGATTTAAAAAAAAATAGATTTCAGAGAAATCAGAATATTTGACAAAATGGAAAGTTAAGATTCTGAGACTAGGATTTATGGAAATACTTTAAGATGTCTAAGAAAAAAAGAACTTTCTGCTAAAGTTCTTTTAAAGACAATGCTTGCTTCTACCCGTTGTCTTCCAGGTCTACCTGGAAGCCAAAGAGAAAGGAAAGCCACGCAGCATCATGTGACTACACACTGAATTTCCTGTAGTTATCTTTGTAAAACACACAACCAGTCTCAACATGGTTTAGCTGTTTTAGATCATTGTTAGAGACATCTAACACCTGTCAAAAATTTGCTCTGTAATCACTGTTAAAGCTCTTCTATAATATATACCTGCTACTTAAAAACCCCCACCATCTATTGACTTGGCGGTCACATTAGCGTAGAACATTTTCTCTAAGATTTGAGCTACGGGTAGTTTTTTTCTTCTTTCCAGCATGTCTGCACACCTCTGAGGAGGAGTCAAGTGGCTGTGAGTTGAGACTTACCCAACTAGGGCAGTAAAGAGAAAAATTAGTCTAATGCACGGCCTTAACAAGAGAGAGAGTGAGCATGAATAATTAATCTCACTAGTGTGCGGCAATCAGATAAAATGAAGTCCCATTTGCTCAACCTTATTAAAAGAGAGAGAGAGCGGGAGGGAGGGAGAAATGGTAAAGGTCGTTAAGGGACTTGTAACATGGAAAGAACCGCCTTTGGATGGGTAATGTGTTTTCTAATCTCTGTGGTCTTTAACTAAACGTAATGGTAAAGGTACTCTTCAGATAGTTCTGAGTTGTTGAATTATTAAACATTTTAGAAACTATTTGATTCGTGACTACTAACTTAGATGTCTTTATGATGAATTTGCAGAGTGTTTTTGGAGAGGGATTAGATCTCACTATATCACTTAGAAATGATTCATCCACAAAAAAGAGCTTCCAGAAAAAGTAAAAACATATGAATCTACCCAATATCAGATTTCAATTCTTATATTTACCATGGACATTTTGCTGATTTAAGGCCTACTTTCCTGCTATAGAAGTTGAAGTTTGTTTTTTGTTTTTTGTTTTTTTTTTTGAGACAGAGTCTCGCTCTGTTGCCCGGGTTAGAGTGAGTGCCGTGGAGTCAGCCTAGCTCACGGCAACCTCAAACTCCTGGGCTCAAGCAATCCTTCTGCCTCAGCCTCCCGAGTAGCTGGGACTACAGGCGTGCGCCACCATACCCGGCTAATTTTTTTATATATATATTTTTTCAGTTGTCCAGCTAATTTCTTTCTTTCTTTTTTTTTTTTTTCAGTAGAGATGAGGTCTCGCTCTTGCTCAGGCTGGTCTCGAACTCCTGAGCTCAAACAATCCACCTGCCTTAGCCTCCCAGAGTGCTAGGATTATAGGCGTGAGCCACCGCGCCCGGCTAAAGTTGAAGTATTTTAAAAACAAGAAATATTGAGTCCAAAATACTGAATGTTCCATAATGATGAGTAGGTACAGAATATTGCCTCTGTGACAGACCATGAGGTTGCTGTTTTTCATTTATTTTCTCCCTCCAGGAGCTGATTTTATGTAATTTTTAGGTTATGTACTGAAGATAGATGATTTGATTATGTCAATATTCTTAACTCGGAAGAATAATCTTATTTTGGATATTTTAAAATTGTTGAAATTTTCTGAGTCAGAAACTTTTATTTTCAACTGGATTTTAGTTTGTTCTCTGTAGTCTTTATGGATTAAGAGGGCATTTTAAATTTTGAAATTGGGCTGGGTGCAGTGGCTCACGCCTGTACCCCTAGTACTTTGGGAGGCCAAGGTGGGAGGATTGCTTGAAGCCAAGATTTTGAGACCAACATGAGCAATGTAGCGAGACCCTGTCTCTACAAAAAATAGAAAAATTGGCTGAGTGTGGTGGCACATGCCTATAGTTTCAGCTACTCGGGAGGTTGAGGAAGGAGGATGGCTTGAGCCCAGGAGTTTGAGGATGCAGTGAGCTGTGATGACGCCACTGCACTCCAGCCAGGGCAACTGCGAGACTCTGTCTCAAAAAAAAAAAAAAAAATTGTTCTCTTTTCTTTCAGAAGCTATTATTAGTAGTTAATATTATAGTGCTGTTTTGACTATTAGGACTTTCCAGTGATTCACTTGTTAGAAATATGTGTTGAGAGTGAGACTGTTCATTATTAACTTCTCAATACCAAAATAAAAATCTGTACACTGATAAGTGATAAATGTGTAGGTTAACAAGAAAAAGAAAGCACGTTATTTCCATGTGTGTACTGAGAGGAGAAATTTCTGCAAATTATTAAAACTTTTGAGTTCATTGATTAATTTTAAAATATTAACCACATGATCAACAAAATAGTATATGCTCAGTAGTGTGCTCAGAACTTGGCGTGTGTATTAATGAAGAGGCTTCTGAACTGTGAATTTTGGGGCAAGGACTGTATCCTCAGCACCTACAATGGTGACTAGTCCACAGCAAGCATTTAATGTTAATTGGATTGTGTTGAATCACTAAGATTTTTTTTTTTTTTCGGTAAAAGACTTAATCTTCAGGAAGATTCCTTATGAATCATCTGGTTTTCTTTTCTTTTTGCTAGTGAGAAGGCACAGAAATGTTCTAATATAACAAATGCATTGTCTAGAGATCAAGGGTACCTTCTGATTTCCTTTCACACCTTATGGAACAGAGCTTCCTAAAATTAGCAAGTGGAGAGAGACTGAAGAGAGAAATGTTTGAGAATAAGAGTTTGTGTTTTGGTTTATAGTTTAGTCCAAAGGCATCATCTAATGGCTGGCTATGCAAACTTCGCCTTCCTCAATACTTGTAGTGTTGTTGCTTTTACTGTCCGTGGTATAAATACAGGAATAGAACCCATGCTGGCTCATCTGCAAGCTTCCTGATCCCTTGTTAGCTTTCCCATTAATCAAATCAGAAGCAGTCAGTGACCCTTAGTTAGTTTACAGACCTTTTTTCTTTGTTAAGAAATTAGAATACCTGATTTCCCTGTTTGGCAGTTTCCTTTGTGTCCCGAGTTTGCAGCTTGGCAGGAAGAATTCTTTGCATTTTCCTCTATCTTTTTTTGCATTTCTTTTTGTCATTCTAATAGCCATGTCCCTATACTATCGGTAACCTAGCAAAGGTCAAGAAATTAAGCGCAGAACATCTTAACAGGAGCTGAGTGGTGATGATCCTGCCCTGTATGATGGTGAAAGGAAAAGTGCTGGATGTTGGTCTGTTGATGGAATTATGCCACCCACATATTTTTCTTCCTTTATCAGATCCTGGTGTATAGCCTGGAAGCAGAACGCTGCCTCTCGAAGCTGGGTAATTCTCTTGGTGACTTCACTTGTGTCAACCTCAGGGACAGCCCTCCCAACCTCATGGTCAGTGGCAACATGGACAGGAGGTATGTCTGGGTTGAAGAGGGTAGCCTCTGTGGCCCCTGCAGCTTCTGCTGAGGCCTGGCCACTCGGCCTCCATCATGCTTGCTAATTTTCTCTATTGCTCACACTCCTCGATTCTCACTCTACTGCTTTGCCCACCTGAGTTCGGCCCTGATCCTGTAAACACTCCGGACTTGGAGAACAAAGTCCTGTATTAGGTAATAGTTGGACATAGCTATGTGTCTGCTTCATTTCTGAAGCACCACGGGAAGGTTTTCTTTTAAGCCATTTGGTGGACACAGTTGGTGGAAGGTCCAGTGAGACCACTTGGAATATCTCTTGTCCCCCTGCTGCAAAATTTGTTTGGCACTTAAAAGCTCACTTTCTAATATTAAAAACAATAACCTAAGGGATGAATCATGTTCAGCAAAATAGGGTTGCCTGCCAAATGATGTCAAGAGTGTATTTCAGAACACTATGGTGTCCCTCTGGTGATGGAAGAAAAAAGAGACTCCATGTGAACAGATTCCAGTTTCTATTTAGCTGATTAGCAGTCTTCTCTTTAACGCATTGGCTTAGGGAGTCGGATTTTCCCGGTATAGGGTCCGGTGCCAGCCCCGGACGCTCCAGGAACCATCAGTACGAAAGGATTAAAGTATTTGAAAAGACCCTCTGAGTCCAAATTTTAGGTTTTTCCTCCCTCCCCATCCCCTCTCCCCTTGTCTTTTCCTTTTCTTTCTTTCTTTCTTTTTTTTTTTTGTTTTTTTGGCTGGTTATCTACTGTGTCTGATCCAGTGCCCTGAAGAGAGGTAGCGTGGCTGGAAGCCAGGGGCTGCTGGCGCCCCTCCCCTGGGCCCGGCCCCGGGCTGCAGGTGGTGGCTGCTCGGTGGCGGGTATCAGATCGTGAGGCGGGTACTCCTCCGTGCCAAATCCCAGACCTGTCCCGCCAGCACAGCAGCTTGCACAAATAATTATTTTGTCAAATAATATTTTCAACTCCCGACCTTCACCCCACTAGCCACCCAGCCCTCACTTAGAGCAAAAAGATGATGTGAGTACGCTTTATGGGGAAAAAAATACTCGGGTCGTTTTTCCACAAGGCCCCCTAAAGTGGCTCATGCTCTGATGGCTTGAGAATTGAACTCCTCAGTGTGCGTCCAGGCACACACTAGGCTAGCTAGTTCTCCTAAAAAACTAGGCTTGATGAGTGGCCCCACATGCGGCACAGCAAATGAAGCAAAGCAGTCTGTGGTTTTTACTCCCACATTTTAGTTTCCAGACTGAGCTACACAAAGGCTCCAAGCTTATCTCCTAGGGTCTGTACACAGGGACCTAGCAGTGACTTGTTTTCGAAAAGAGCCAACGTAGGGGGCTCTTTGGGATCGTAGATTATGCTGCAGAGTTGTTTGCGACGTGAGCATTTGGATATCCAGCCCACAGCTAGGCTCGCAGGACACCTAAAGGATGTCGCAGAGAAGAAACCTGTTTTCTGCATGAAGTTCACCCAGTTCAAAGCCACAGTGTCATGACCATTGTCAGGTGTACATCATACTGTCAGTTGGAAGACCTCTACAGTTAGGAGACCTCCCTATCTGTGCGTTCTGCGTCTGTGGATCCCACCAACATCCCCGATCAAACATATTCAGGGAAAAAAAATTCCACAAAGTTCCAAAAAGCAAACTTTGAATTTGCGGCATGCTGAGTACTACATTGAATCCATGGGAATAAAGTAATGTGTGAGCATTGTACCAGGTATTATAAATAATCTAGAGATGATTTATGTGGGAGGATGTGCATAGGTTATATGCAAATATGCATTTATGCCATTTTATATGTAAAATGGGACTTGAGCACCTATGGATTTTGGTATCCATGGCAGTTTCTGGGCCAACTCCCTGTGGATTCCCTTCCCTGAAGGATGACTGTATATGCTCAGTAAAGCTGGCTGTTTCTTCTGGCACAGGGCTGCCTAATCACGTACCTGTTGCCAGTGTACTCCGTGCCCCGTGTAAAAGGCCTCTGGTAGTCTGAAGTCCAAATTTGACCACGTTAAAGTCCATTTGATTAGTAAACGAGTATTACATTTTTTAAAAACCCGTTGTCGCTGCGGATGAAAAGAACAGACCAGTGATTTAGAGTTGGAGGTGGGGTATCCAGATGGGCATTTGATCAGGGCTAGTCCTAGAGCACGCCAGCTGTTTGCCCACTATTGGCACATCACGGCAGCCATCACGAATATGAATACTCTAGCTGGTCAGCAATATGCACTTGAAATGCAGGGGTTAAAAATCTGGTGTTTTTTTTGTTTTGTTTTTTTAATAAAAATTGAACATCTAGAAAAAAAGAAGGAATTATGGCAGAGGGAAGTCTTAGGATTCCCCCCCCCCCAAAGACTTAATAGCTATGAGTAAGATCTTGGTAGAGATGCACGCCCAGGCTTGTGCAGCTTATGTTTTATTTCAGAAGTGGGAGTAAGGGGTCAAATACTGTGAAGAGAACTGTGTCCTTGGCTGTCACTTAATGACTGACGCAATTTTTCAAAAACCCAGAAGCCTCCCTATTTTATTTTAAAAACTTAATTTTCACTGCATTCTCTTAGTACTTTATAAATAACTTGAGAATGAAATGGACTCTAAAGGTACATAAAACTGTCCCAGGTTAGGCCAAAAATAAATAAAGTGATTTTTCATTAAAGTAAAGAAATCAGTTTGAGTCGTGTGCAAACATGGGTGGAATTTTGCAAGGAATTTTATTTTGGGGGAAAATAGGCTTAAATTAAAAATGAAAAAAATAAGGCCGGGCGCAGTGGCTCATGCCTGTAATCCTAGCACTCTGGGAGGCCGAGGCGGGCGGATCGTTCTGAGCTCAGGAGTTCGAGACCAGC
>RJWJ010009364.1:31763-50414 GCA_004363605.1 Indri indri
AAAAAAAAAAAAAAAAAAAAAACCTAGCCTGTCACCCTTTCAAGAAAAAATAGAGAGAAATGGTCTAATGAAGACTAAGAGAATGATTAGGGCAGAAACTGAGGTATTGTTAGATTGCGCTTTTTCCCTTGCGCGGAGGGAGGGTGTAAGGAGTGGGATTTTGCACAAGAGTTTTATGAAAATAGATCAATGAGTTTTTCTAAATGCATATCGTCTTCTGTGCTAAGACCAAGAAGAAAGAGCAGTGGGTAATGTTATCGGAGGAGTGATAAACATTCGGTATTAGGACCGACTGCTTGTGTCCATATTCTCTTTACCACTTTGGTACTCAAAGGGTGCCTAACACTGTATGTTTTATATTTATTCTAAAATGCAATTTTTTAAAAGAACATTTTTACATCTGTGAAATCAGAACAGATCTTTACAATGGCACCATAAAATTAATTGGCAGCATTTTAGAATGTCATGTAAAATAACAGTGCTTCTTAAAATGAATGGTGTTTTCAATTAAACTAAACTATATTATTTGTTCACCGAAGGCAAAAATGAATGAATAGCTTAGGAATTAGGATGTTTATGAGAAGCTTGAATGTGTTACTAAGAAAAATTCTGCAGGAAATAAACCACTTTGTTTTTTTGAGTTTAAACTCTTTTTGGGGTTCACTGACCATTTAGAAACTGTAAATTTATGTCTTCCACCAAATTTGGGAAGTTTTCAGCCATTATTTCTTCAAGTCGTTTTTCTGCATTAATCCCTTTCTTCTCTCCTTCTGATACTTCAATTTTGGGAATGTTAGACATTTTGAAATTGGCCAGCAAACAGGTCACCGAAGCCCTGTTTGTTTTCTTTCCCAAGCCTGCCTTTCTGTGCCTCAGAGCACACGTACTTCCTGTTGGTCCGACTGCAGGTGCACCGGCTCTTCCCTCTGTCATCTCCACTGTGCAGTTGAGCCCATCCAGTGAGTTCATTTCAGGTTTTGCGTTTTTGGGTTCATCGTTTCTATTCAGTTCTTTTTTATAGTTTCTGTGCTGAGAATGTCACTCTCTCTGTTCATTTTACTTTTACATCATAGAACAAAGTTACAATAGGTGCTTTAAAGTCACTGATGATTCCTAAAATCTGGGTTATCTTAGGGTTGACATCTGCTAATTGTTTTTTTTACCTTGAGAATGGGTCATATTTTATCATATTTTCTGTCTTGTTTTTTGTTTTGGGGCATGTCAAGTAATTTTGGATTGTATGCTAGACATTGTAAATGTTCTGTTTGGATCCTGTTACACAATCTTCTGAAGAGTGTCGATTTTTTTTTTTTTAATTGTGCCATCACCCTGGTTAGGTTCAGACTGCACGTTCAGTCTTGCCATCTCCGGGTGGTGATTCCAGCGTCAGTTCAGTCTCCAAAGCCTTTCGTATGCTCTTTTCCATCTGTCCTGTATACATGCCACTCGGAGGTTAGTCTGAGACCTGGCAGTGGTTTAAATCTTAGTTGAGTTCTCAAAGCCTTTGCTGTGCTGCTTTGGCTCTGTCCTGCACAGCTCAGGGATGAGCCTGGGATTGGTGTGAGCTTATACACAGTATTACGGGAACCGTCAGGTTCCTCCTCTCCTCATTTGCACACTTTCCATTCTTCAGGGGCTCCTTTCCCTTTAGTCCTATGGCCAGAAAGATGGCGTTTCTGTCAGTTTTAAAACCTGCCTTCATCGCTACCACCATGCAGCTCTGTGACTGTGGACGGTCCTTGGGGCAAAACCATAAGAGAAAAAAAGAGGGCAAAAATCCTACCAAGACCCTCACCCCCATTCTTTTGGGACTGCAGCATCCCCTTCTGTTGGTTCCTCTGGTCAGAATGTTGGAGTTTAATGTATTAGTTTTAGCTTCCTGCACCACACAGTTCTGCTGTTGGAGCCCATACTCGGGGCAAGGCTGGATAAAAGGGAAGAAATGGGAACTCCTTCCCTATACAGCCACTTCCCTGGGTTCGACTCTGCGGAGTCCTCATGTCTTTTGTTTTTTTGTGTTTTGTCCACAGGTTTTGGCAGTAGTCAGCAGGAGAGAGGCAGCAATGTGCTTACTCCATCTTGGCCAGAATTAGAACTCCCACCTTCTATTCAGTGACTTAAATCAGCGCTGTAGTTGGCAGTAGAAGGCTGTGTTAAATGAGGGCCTTGCCTATTCACCTATTCTGTTACTCTCGGTGTTCTCTTCTGTGATCTGCTCGTCCTTACCAATGAAATTGGGGGTCTAGCAGGGAGAAGCTTACCCGTGCTGTGCTAGGGAGGATCAAGAATTGGTGCTAAGGGCAAATGTCAGGCTCTTATTGGGTTGCTACGGCAACATTCATTGAAGCAACAAGTCCCATAGTTGCTCCTCCCCATATTTTCAGGTTTATTTATTTTGTAGCAGCTTTACCAAGATATAATTTATATACCATATAATTCACCAATTTAAATTATAAATTTAGTGTTTTCAGTAAGTTCATATGGTTGTACAACCATCACCACAATTTTAGAACATTTTTATCATCCCGAATAGGAAAACTGTACCTGTTGTCACCCACTCCCCATTTCCCCCCAAACCCTCCAGCTCTAAGCAACCACTGATGTACTTTCTCTATGGATTTGCCTGTTCCGGACATTGGAATGAGGTAATATATAACCTTTTGTGACTGGCTTCTTCCACTTAGCGTAATGTTTTCCAGATAAACCCATGTTGTAGCATGTGTCAGTAGTACATTATTCCTTTTTATGGCTAAATAAGATTCCCTTGTATGGATATACCACATTTTATCCACTTATCAGTTAATGGACATCTGGGTTGTTTCCACCTTTTGGCTGTTATGAATGATGTTGCTGTTATCATTCACATACAAGTTTTTGTGTGGATGTATGCTTTCAAGTCTCTTGTGTATGTACACCTGGGAGTGGAATTGCTGGCTTATATGGTAATTCTGTTTAACCATTGAAAGAATTGCCACATTCTTTTCTAAAGTGGCTGTACCATTTTACATTCCCACTAGCACTGGATGAAGGTTCCAGTTTCTCCATAGCCTCACCAGCACTTGCTGTTGTCTCTGATTATAGTTATCGTAATGGATGTGATGTGGTATCTCACTGTGGTTTTAATTTGCATCCCTGATGGCTACTGGTGTTGAACATCCTTTTCCATGCCTATTGCTCATTTGCATATCTTCTTTGGAGAGATGTCTGTCTAGATCTTTGGCTCATTTTTTAATTGGGTTGTGTTTTTCTTGTTGAATTGGTTTTTTAAAAATATATTCTGGATCCAAGTCCTTTATCAGAAAAGTGATTTGCAAATATATTCTCCCGTTCTGTGGTTGTCTTTCCACTTTCTTGATAGTGTTCTTTGAAGCATGTAAGTTTTTAATTTTAATGAAGTTTGATTTATCTCTTTTTACTTTTGTTGTTTGTGCTATTGGTGTCATATCTAAGAAACCATTTCCTAACCTGGGGTCACAAAGATCTACTCCTGTTTTCTTCAAAAGAGTTTTATAGTTTTGGCTCTTACACGGAGATCTATGATGCATTTGGAGATAATTTTTGTATACGGTGTGAGGTAGAGGTCTGACTTCATTCTTTTGCATGTGGATATCCAGTTGTCCCAGCACCATCTGTTGAAAAGACGATTTTTCCCCCATTGAATTGTCTTGGCACCAGTGTTGAAAATCAGTTGACCGTAAATTTGAAGGTTTATTTTGGACTCTCTAGTCTATCGATCTGTGTGTCTGTGTTTTGTCAGTACCACACTGTCTTGTTACCTACAGCTTTGTGATTAATATATCTCACCCCTTTTCTAGTAAGTAATACATAGTAAACTTCCAAATGTCAGGCATGTTGAATGGTATCACTGTAGAAGTAAAAACTTGTAAGGATCTATGTGCAATATGGATATATGAAATATGCACGATTAAAATTTAAAATATTAAAATTAACTAAAAGTTTCAGTATTTGCGACTTGGGATCCTGTGCCTTATTTATTTATTTTTGGCATTACATACATTATCATCATTGTCCACAGGGCTGGCTTGTTATGGATCCCAGTTTTGGGTTTAGCAGAGCTCTTCAAGACCATCTAAAGCTGAGGACACTGCGGTCCAGAAAGATGCAGTGACCCGTCTGAAGGGCTTGGTACTCCTGACCATGTTGATTTTATGTTCTGTATACAGAGAATTTCAGAGATACCGCATTAAAATACAGAGAGCAGTAAGCTGAGCCTAGTTGGATTAGACTGTATTTTCTACCTGAAAATACATTTTCTAGTTGCCCTTTAGAAATGAATCTTACACTGAAGACCATCACCAGTGCTATGTAGATAAAACTATTGATTTTGGCATATAAGGTAATATTTAAAATCCTCTTTAATAGCCCTGGTTCAATGAGACCAACCAGAATCATGTATTGATTTAAAAAAAAAATACTAGTGGTTTTGATTAATTTGGCCACTAAAAAAAAAAAGTTTTAATGCCTTATTGCTTGTTCCCTTTATTTTCTGGACAGAAATATAGCTGAAGATCAGGTCCTTTGTGATGAAACTGCCGAGCCAGGAGTCTTGAATAGGCTTCAGATACAGTTTTGCCTTATTATTGTGTGGGACTATTTAACCCAAACCAATAGGAAATGAGCCCTGAGTTGGGACCCCCCAATTAAAGAGTCTCAGAGCTTGCTTCTCGCCCTGACAGAGAGTCGTGGTGTGCTTGTGGTACTGCTGCCTGCTGTTAGAGAGAGAGTGATTGGGGCGTAAATGTTGCGTTTGCTCCATCTGCAAGTGTTATAATAAGTTATTCAAAGCCCTTAACACAGGACCAACCAGAGTGTGCCTCCCTCTCAGTTCCAGCACGATTTCCTGCCCATCAGATGGATGCTCCTCTGTTGGAGTCTTTGGAAGGTTCTGGTGTCTTTTGTTTTAATTGGCGGGCTGGAGCTGACTCCTATGGTGTGATTTTCATTAGAGAGGGGCTGGAGAGAGGGAGTGTTGGAACAGTCCTCCCAGCCCAACCATGAATATTAAACATAATACAATTACAGCTTTCAGACCAATTATTTTTCTTTTCAGCAGGCAAAGTTGATGAAATACTCGCTAGATAGGGATTCACAGTATCTACCATTGGCTTCTTTTTGTCCCTGGAATCAGCTGTCTTGGCATATTTTTGTGCCCATTTGCTGTGCTACCTGTTTCCCAGTGTCGAGTATTTGATTTGAGTGCCGAGGCTACAGGCTGTGCCAGGGTACACTGCATCTCAGTTTGGTGCTGCACGCTGTCAGATGTTCGAGGCAGGTACCTGTTTCTTAATGTGATTTTGAATGGCTTGCATGGACTTAAGCACACTGTGGCGTTTGCTGTTTCTGTCAGCAAGAAGCCAGAGTGATACTGTCTCTCCAAGGAGATGTCCGAAAAATGTTTTTCCTTTTTTCATGTGGGGAGCAGCTCAGTTGTGTTTTGGCCCATTTTTGTTTTCCTTCGTGATAAAAAATACACTAAGGCTGCATCTTTTGGTGTATTTGTTTATTTTGTTTGGCGCCATCCATGCTGGTATCTAAATACAATAGGAAAACAGATGGCAAACTTTGAACTTCTGGATCAAATTTGTGTTTGCCTTTGTCTCCTTAACAGCCAAACTGTAAATTATGGAGTATAAATATTCAACAGAGGAGCTCTTTATGGAAATCACCACAGCAAAATAGACCCTTATTAACCAAACATGCACTGAAGAGTACTTGGGCTGAGAATTTCTCCCCCCCTCCAACACTCTTTTCAAGGTCCCCTTAAGCCAGCGTTCCTTTTACTGCACTTCAACTTTTTCTCTCTTCTCTGCCTAAACAGCCTTAACTACAAAAGATAGGTGTGTCTAAATACTAACAGAGCCAGACCTTTGTTTTCAAAGTAAACTTCATGTTCTCTGTCTTCCTGGTCTAGACCCTTCACTGGAAAGTCGGGACTGAATGGAGTTCTGTAGCAGCAGACCTCTTCGTTCACCTGCGTGGCCTTGCAGGAAGAATCAACAGTCTCTCCTCTGTGTTCTTTTTCTTTTTAGCGTGGGGCAGGGAGGGGGTCTTCCTGTGAGGACGGAAAACCTGCTAGACAAATTCTAAAAGAGCTGTAACACTTCTCTGTGTTCTAAGACTACCATTACCTAAGAAAAAAATGAACATATTTTTAAAATTATGAAGCAGAGCATACATACGGGAGTGTCCATAAGGTATTTGTACAGTTTCAAGAATAACTGAGAATGCCTGCACACCCAGCACTCAGTTTAAGAGAGTGTGTGACTGGTATTCTTGAAGGTCTCTGGTGCCCCTCCCTGAGTTCTTGTTTTGTCAACGTGGCAGTACCCAGAATAAAAAGTAGAAGCCTCCTTTATTGCCCTCATTCTTCCCCGGCCAGTCCTCTTCTCCAACCAAGCTCACTGCTGTTTTTATCTTCAAATTTTTTCAGTTTTATTTAAACGGGTAGCTGCACATTCAAAATGGAGTTCAAAAGCACACGGTGGCACAGAGGGAAAAGTGGGTCTCCTGTGTACCCCTCCCCTCCTGCAGCCTAGTCAGCCTCCTCTGCTGTGACCGCTTAACGGTGAGCATTCTCCAGTCCGGGGTTGTCAACAGGCGCAGCCCCCCAGCACGCACCTGGTCACACCACTGCCCCTCTCTATTGGCTGTTCTGTAACTGCTTTAACTAGCACTCGTTGATGTGCCACCGACATCCAGTCATTCCAATTCATGGTAATTTAAACGTTTTTTCTAATTTTTCTTGTCTAATTATCTTAATAGGCAATGTCTTTTTCCTTCAGTTGCTCTTAAGACCTCTTTGTCCTTTGTGTTTTCCTATTTTTTATTCTACTCTTAGGTGTGTATTTATTTATTCTGATTAGTACACATTGAGTCTGAATGTCATCAATTCTAGGAAAATAACAGCCATTAACTATTTGAATATTGCTTCTTTGTCATAGGCTATTTTCTCCTTCTGGAACTTCTACTGGATGTAAGCTGGGCCATCCCCTTCTACCCTCCTTGTCTCTTAACTCCTTACATTTTTCATCTGTTTATCTCTTTGCAACTTCTTCAGATTGTTCTTCTAATTCCCAAAGTCTCTCATCTTCTAGCCTATCTCAATTTTTAAGACAAGAATCTTAGCACTCCCCTCCCCCACTTCAGGTGGGCCCAAGCCTTAGGATCCTGCCCTGCATGGTGTTAAGCTCCAAACCCACTGGTCTGGCACCTGCCAACAACCTTACCCCCACCACATGGCAACACACTCCCGGGTCTGGTTTTCAGCCTGGACCCTGGGTAAGTCACTTTGTGAGCTCAGGAGTGGATTTAAAAGGATGCTATATTTTATCCAATATTATTAGGTAACTTACAGTGGAAGGGTCAACAAGTTGTCTGAAACAGAAGCCCTATCTTTAGCTACTAAAAACAGCACTGTGGCTAATGGCCTCTTGTGTAGGCGTACACGTGTGTAGATATATCGTACACAAATGCCTAGAAGTGAAGTTGCTAGGTCAAAAGTGAAGTACGTTTAAGTGATATTGCATTATAGTTTTATTGTGTTATTTCTCTTAGTAAACTTAATCATCTTACACGTGTTTGAGAGGTATTAGTATTTTTCTGTGAGTCAGTCTTTAATTTGAAGGAATTTATTATAAGAAATTAGCACTCTTTGTTGTAAACATTTTTCCCAGTTCATTTGATTCTTTAGCTTTTCCCCCATATGGGAAAAGCTAAACACTTTTATATTATATATAGTTAATCTTTTCTTTTTTGGCTTCTGGTTCTTGTTATGTTTAGAAAGGCCTTCCCTGTTCTGAATATTAACTCTTTGAACCCTTTGTAATTTGTTGTATGTGATAGAGCTCCAAGTTGAGAAAATTATTATAGAGTATTTTGCCTTTAATTGCTGTTACCAGTCAGATCTTTGGTTACATTTTTAAAACTCATGGTTATTTGTACATGATACAACTGTTGATTTTAGCATATTATTTATATTTGATTCTGAATTATTACTGAATTGTCTTGGACTGTGTAATGATAAATTTCTTTCCAACTTTTATACTTTTCATCTTTTTCTCATCCTATCTTTTTTAAAACAATGAGATAACGGTAATAGTGTATCACTGTATTTTCAGGCTTTTCATTAGGAATGGGTATTGTATTTCACTAGATTTCTTTCAGAATCCATGGAAATGACCCTGTGGTTTTTCTTAGATTCTACTTGTTTGTGGCATATTGCTGTGGAGTCTTTGTGCTCTGACTGTCGGGTTTTTGGTAATAGAATGCTGGCTTCGTGTACAGTTTGGGTGTTCTCCTCCTTGTCCTAGGCTGTGGAACAGTTTGCCTAGCCCTGGAGGCGGCTCTTCCTTACAAGGTTGGCCAAGGTCACCTGTTCTGTTTTTGTGAGGACTGGAGCTCCTTGACAGCTTTCCCAGCTTGCTCTTGTTTTATCTGTTTGGGGGTCGGTTTTGGTAATTCTTATTTTCCCAGAAAGTCATTTATTCATCTGTTTTCAAATTTAGAGATTTAAAGAATTCAACAGAAAACTTGATTATAATGACCAAAAACAAAGCCTTCAAAGTCCATGTAGTTTTTTTTCCAGGCAACTTTTACCAAACACTTAGTAAATTAGGTTCTCCATTGTTACAAAGTGCTCTTAATCTAATGCTTTTTGGCCTGAAATCTACCTTTTCTAGTATTAGAATTGTAAGCGCTTCCATTTGCAAATGTGCATTTCCTGTGTAGCATATGCTTAGTTTTGCTTTGTGTCATGTGACACTCTCGTTAGTGGGTGGTTTGTCCTATGTGCATCAGTCTACACAAGCTGCCTGTGCCGCGATACCTCACTGTGAGCCTGTGTATTGGCGCCTCATGTACCTTCTGATTTGCTGTATCACTTTCTTTCAGAGTGTCACAGGCAATTCACTTAGAGTCCTTTTCTGTTTTAAAAAACAATGCCTTCAAACTTGGTAGGTACAGAATTTTTAGTTCAAAATAATTTTCCCTCAGAAGTCTGAAAATAACAAGTATGTGCGTATGCACACGAGTCTGGGGCATAGAACATGCTGTAGATAATCCTGTCTCACCACACATTTTTTGGGGTCAAACCATGTTTGTCCAGCTCTGCTTGCTGCTAGATGGTAGGATCTTTTGACTTCCATCCTAGGGTCTGTTTATCTTTATATTCATTAATTGGCTTAAATTTTGCCACATTCAATTTTAGCTCTTGTACCTTATTTCTGGAACTATTCATAAGTATGGTGGTGTTTGTAGTAGATAAGAGATTTCTGCCTCATCATCTAATTTATCCTCATGAAAATTTAGCATACAACGAGGTTCTTTAAAGTAATTCGTACCAGACAAGTAATTATCTCAAGAGTATGTGGACTCTGGCACTCACTCACCCCAGTGCTGCAGTACTCAGTCAACTATAAAAGCTGTGCTGAATTTCAACAAGATGGTGATGGACTCACAAAGCTGAATTAAATATCCAAAAAGTGGTACTTCCCTGGCCAGGCAAGGATTTTGGGTGCGTAGCTGATTTTCTCCTTGTGCTAAACAGATTATTATACCACCAGCAAAGTTGCCGTGCTGGGTGGTAAACTTACCATTGGGGGTGGAGTCACAAAGCCTGTCAGATCTCAGCTTCCTTCTAAATGACACAGGTGCCTTTTCCTTCTTGGGCAGACCAAGTGGGCACCAGGGCAGCTAATATCCTTGTCCTGGTCTTTCTTGTTCCATGTACTTTTAAAGCATTCCAATTAAATGGTCGTGGGTACTCTCTGGGAGGTACAAGTTGGATATTATCGTAGATGCTCGCAACCAAAGGCATTTTACAAGGGAACACTGTGCACAGACCAGCACAACTGAACTCTTCTTGGGCCTTCCAGGGTGAGGATCCATGACCTGCGCACGGATAAAATCGCCCTGTCACTCTCCGCCCACCAGCTTGGGGTCTCTGCTGTCCAGATGGATGACTGGAAAATCGTCAGTGGAGGCGAGGAAGGCCTGGTGTCCGTGTGGGATTATCGGATGAACCAGAAGCTGTGGGAGGTGCATTCCAGGTAAGGTGGCTCCTGGGGAGTTTCTAGTAGCGGCAGTAACAGTCGAGACAGGACTGGTGCCCCTCCAGCCAGGTACTGGGCCACGCGCCTCCCAGGCCTCACTGGATGAGTCCTCCCCCCAAGCCCGGGAGCCAGCTGCTGTGCTGTCTCCATTTTTCAGATGAGGAAATTGAACCTTGGAAATGGTGCTGGGCAGAGAAGATGCAGTTCTCTCTGACATCACTAAGACTGCCTCAGTCATACTTGCTCCTTACTGCAGGCCCACATTTCTCTAAGAATGGAACCAATTTCTTGCAAGTGCTATTCTAGTTATTTCAGGATTCCTCAATAAACAGGAAGCTTGACCCTGTGACTCCCCCTTGACGTACAGGCCACCCCCTCTCTACTCTAGAGTCATGTCTGTGAGCTTCTGCTCAAAGATCACAGACTCAACTTTCCTCACACTTTAGAATAAAAGGGCACTTAGTTGAAGCATGAGTACCTTCGGTCCTAAGGAGAAATTTGTAATTTCAACCTGTAACACTATATCCCAAGCACAGGCTGATGGCATCACAGATGTATCTACATCTATGCTGACAGGAGTCTAGCTGAAGAATTGGTTTCATGTATCTACATCTATGCTGACAGGAGTCTAGCTGAAGAATTGGTTTCTTCCTGGGAGTGGGGGGGGGGGGGTTTGGCAAGTGCTTTTATCAGACTAGGGCCCTGGTTGATGCAGCAAACAGGTACATTGACCCTTCCTTGGATACCCATGATGATACACTGAGTTGCCACCAGGTGGTGCCAAAAGGCAGCGAAAACTCCTCCCACACTGGACTCCAGAAGCATTTGCCTTTGAGGAAACCCCAGTATTTGTTTTAAAAGTTGACTGGGCAGCCCCTTGGGTTAGTTCTCTAGGCCTGCACTCCCTCAGATGGGCCATGCAGGCGAGGCCCAGGTACATGAGGTCCTCCCCACCCATTGTTCTCTTCTGTCCCCTGGAGTCTCTCTCACTGCATTCCCCTATTCCTTGTAGCAGCATCTCTCATGCTACAGAAGCACTGGCCATATTTTGTGGGAATTTATCTTACCTTCTAAACTAGCCAGGAACTTCTCTGAGGGCCAGCATCCACGTGTATGGCACACCTTTTTTAACCAGTTTCTCCCAGCTCAGTGGAGGGAAAGCCTGTTAGACTTGAAGCCGTTTTCTTCCACAAGCCAGAGTACGTGTGTCATCCGTCCCCCTCTGGACTCTAGAAGGGTGGCATTTATGGATCGCCACTAAACACGCCCCGCAGCTGGGGAACCTGGCTTGGAGAGCCCAAGGGCTTTCTGACCAGGAAGGCAGAGCTGGGATAGGTCTCCACTGCTGCTGTCTTTATGTCTGGAACACACCGGGCAGCTGGCCAGAATGCATAACCAAGTAGCGTGTAGAGTTTTTGTGCTCACACGAGACACTGCCCCAGCAGTGGGACCTGCCCTCACGAGAGCTCTTGCCCCACTGCATTGCAGACACCCCGTGCGTCACATCTCGTTCAACAACCACAGCCTCATCACAGCCAACGTGCCCTACGAGAGGGTGGTGCGGAATGCCGACCTGGATAACTTCGCTACTCACGAGAGGTCAGTTGGGGGTCGGGGCTGGGTTTGAATTAATAGAAACCCCACACTGCCTGCTATGGGCTACCTTCAGGCAGGGCCATTCTCTTTGAAAGGTGGCTGTAGTGGAGGCACCTGTCTGAAGTGCTGCAGTTGGTATGCTGTTCATTATATGGGGCAGGGCGTGCCTTACCCTGTGAGGGGGCTTAGGGGTCTGCTGTGGCCAGAATCTGTCACAGTGACAAGGCTCAGTCCTCAGTGTGGTGGACTCAGGTACCTTTGTCCCATTAGCCTGCCAGCCTGGCTCCTGGACATCCTCCCTGTGAGGCCGTGTCTTCCAGCACTTAATACACCCTGTGCACTTGCCTGTTCAGCTGTAGGCCTGGGATTGTGAGTGTCTGTTAATGTAAAATGAATGCCTCCTGCAAAGACAGAACCCAAGACAGAAATCAGGGGCCAACGATGCCGTCTTGACCTAGTGTCGTCTTTGTGCTTTCTCTAGGCACCGGGGGCTGATCCACGCCTATGAGTTTGCAGTAGACCAGCTGGCCTTCCAGAGTCCTCTTCCCATGTGCCGTTCATCCTCTGACATCATGGCTGGTTACAACCATGATCTTGCGCTGGCTTTTTCCTATGACCGTATTTAGGGAGTCACCCACCCCAGGAAGAGGGACAAAGATTTTCTAAGTTTAAAAATGACAGGGGAGCTGCGCCATGGTGGCAGGTAAGAAAAGCAGCCCCAGATGCACCTGTGTGACAGCGCAGGCTCCTCTGCCAGGTCATTCCTCTCGAGCTGCCTGTGAAAAGCTGGAATTTGTCATGGCTTATTCCTCTATTCTCTCTCCTGTGGCTTTGAGTACCAGACGCTGATGCCTCAAACTTACCCTCCTTCCCCCCAAGTGATACCCCTGCATCGTTTCACACACTACACCTGCAGGACCCAGCATCTGCTCCAGCCTGGCTCTGTGACACCCACCCAGTGTAACGCTGCCATAGCAGGACTCTTTTACCATGCTTTAGAATTATATATTTATGCAGTTATTTCATTAATGACTATTTTGTTTACTGTTGCATTTATAGTGTGCGATATAAAGTTAATATTTTCTAAATATTCATTGACTAAGCAGCCATCCTCCATATGGGATGGAAGGTGATCCTACGTAGACAATGAGAGGAGGAACCCCGACCTTAAACCACTGAGATAAAACAGGACAGAGCTCAGGAGGACTGTCCAGTTTGATACATAGCTTCCAGTTCCAAAGTATCAAAGTTCTAAACAGCACTAGCCTCCACCTAACATCCTTCAAAATAGCAAAGCAAAACTGATACGACAACAAGGAGAAATAAAATCCACCCTCACAGTGGGTGGTCATATCAAATCAATGGAAAAACCTTAGTATCATTAACAAGCTTGATCTAATAAGGTACCTTTTCAAATACCCTTAGACCAGTCAGAAAAGGCCACAAAGAAAAGCTCAGATGCACCAAGACTGATACCACACAGGCCAAATTCACTGACCTGATGCAGTGTAATGAGAAATCAACAAAATAGTAAAACAAAAACATACACCTGGAAATTCCAGACACTCAACTATAAACTCTAATAATGAAAGGGCTGAATACAAAACCCAGCTGTAAAGCCAGAAGGGACTGAAAAGAGCTGCAACTTTTTTTTAGTAGAAAATAAATGAACAAGCTGTCACCTCAGAAAGCTCAAAGAAGGTAGCAGTGATCCTAGAGAAAGTCGAAGGAAGGAGCAAACAAGGGTACAAGCAGATATTAATGAAATAGAAACCCAACAAATAATAGTTAATATGAAGCCAAAAGCAGTTTTTTAAAGAGACAAAATACACAACTGCTGGTTAAGCAAAAAGGCTCCAGGGGCTAAAGGAAAGAGGAGGAGGTGACTGTGGACGAAGTGAGGTCCCTGCAGTGTAGGGGTCGTTTGCTCACATTGACGCATGACAAAAATGGGGTGCACATTGTTGGGGAGGCCTGGAACTTTCCAGTCGTGAAGGTGGTTCAGATTGCTTACTCAAACATCCAGCTCCAACTAAAGTGGAGCCCGACTGGGAAGCATCACCTCCCTGGGCCCCAGAGAGCACTGCTTTCCTGCACAGGCAGACTAGCCAGAGGGCTGGCTGCTGCTTTTCCACCTAATCGTAAGCGAAGCCGGCCTGCCCTTAGCAAATGCAGGGTTTTATTTGCTCTCGTCATGGGGTGCGCTGACCTCTGGTAACCTCACTGTATAAGGTGTCCGTCAAGCCTGCACCTTTCTCCCAGAGCCTGAATGCACCTGGACCAGTGCTCTGGCGAGAATGTTTTTCTTCTCTAGAAGCAGTCTTTTCCAGTCTGATGTTGCAGTGCATTGTGCAGGTACACTCTCCCTCCCTAGCTTTGCAGCAATTAAAGATTACTGAAGAGTTTAAAAGACATTAGACCCAGTAAAGAAGATAGTTTAAACCTATTGTTATCCACTGCCAGTAGCTGGTCCAGGGTACAAACATCACAGGTGCAGTTTCCCCCCAGCCTGTTTAGAACGTACCTTCCATTCAGGAAAGCTGCCTGGGAGAGTGTATTGGACCAAACTGTAATCTTCAAAAACACCAGCCTCAGCCAGTGTTTGCTGCTGGAAACCTGAACATTCTGGAATAAGGATGGGCAGAGGATAAATACCCCCTTTAAACCAACACCCAGCGATTCAAAATCCCTGGGCAGGCCATCCCATCTGCTCACCCACCTTACCTTTACCCCTTTGGCTTGCTGAGGTAGCTGCTTCGCAGCTGTTTTTAGTGGATTTATCATCCACTTTTCTTCTTTAGCTCTCCTACTTCTCAAACTCTTCCACTCAGCATCTCCCCTAAAGACAGAAGAGACTCAAATATGCCCCGCAGGGAGCCAGAGGGCAGCCACCAGAGGCTCTCATGTCTTAAGATATGACTGTAGGACTTGCTTTCTACTTTGTGTGTTGAGTTCTCATATTAAATGCTTTGAATTTATACATTGCTCAAATTTTAACATGCGGGCAAGGCCTACTATGGTAAGACCCTGGTATTACCTCCTCTCCCCACCTTCCCTGAAATCTTACCTCCATCGTGGCCTTGGTTTTGCAGCCCACAGTTGAGTGGTTTGTCCCAGAACTTCCACCATAGGGGTCCTAGCCCAGGATCCAAGCAACCCACATTATACCGTAAGTCCTGGCATGCAACTTTAAGCGAAACAATGTATAATGAAACCAATTTCACCACAGGCTAACGGATGTTAACGAGAGTTAAGTTCCTGCGGCACACTTCTGGTCACAAAAACATCACCAAACTTTGGAATTTTGTAGCAAATATTTCTAATATTAAACATTGAAATGTGAGCTACACCTACATTTAACAAAGGTTAATAAAGTATTTGCGCAATTTTTAGTGAATCAGTAAGGGTGGTTGTAGGGATGGGGGGTGAAATCAAGGAATAAATGTTTGCAAAGCAAATACTGTCAGGAGCACCTCTTACTACCATGCAAGTCAAAAACAAGGTGGCCACACTGGTGCTCAGCTGTAGTCCCAGCCACTCAGGAGGCTGAAGCAGAAGGATCGCTTGAGCCCAAGAGTTCAAGACCAGGGCAACATAGACCGCACCCCTAAAAAATCGCTCACTGAGCGCTTTCATACTGCATCATTTATTGTGTGTACGATTACGGTAGATTTTACAAATTTTTATTTTACAATAATTTGTATTCATTCCTTCATTTTCCAACCTGTTTATTCCAGTTCAGGGTAGTGGGTGGCCAGAGCCTATCCCGGCAGCTCAGAGCGCAAGGCCAGATCCAACGCTGGCCAGGAAGCCATGCCATCGCAAGGCACACTTACACCGCGACCACGCAGACACGCCAGCGAGCCACACATGCACAGCTTTGGGATGTGGGAAGAAACCGGAGGACCTGGAGCAAACTTGGGAAGACGTGGGGACAACAGGCAGACTCCACACTGACGGGTGGGAATAGATTTTTTTTTTCTCATCAACATCACACCACCATGACCTTGAACAAAACAACCTGCTGTATGTAAGACTGTACATAAGGGCGTTTTCCAGGGAAAAGTATGGTTTTCTTTTTTCATTATATTCTTGAAGGGGACAGCCCCCCTGAAAATGTCATCTCTGCCACTAGATTGTGCTTTTCAATCCAGGCCACGTGCTGCCATGGTACTGCTGTTGCCCAGGCAATAATTCATGTTTAAAAGATGGACAGCATCACCTTCCCCCACCAGGTAGGACTCTCAGCCTGGCTGACTGCTTGGATTTCAGCAGATCAGAGGAAAACCTGTATTTCCTTGAGAATAGGGTTTTGGTCCTTTCTGAAAGGGAAAGTGGACAAACCCCCAAGATGAAGTCCTCTACCACCTTCCCCCTTGACAACTAGAGGCCCCAAATTTAAGGGGATAGTACTTCCCACTCCTGTTAAGATGGCAAATGCCACCACAGGGCAACTTTGCTCATAGCTGTAGAGAAACAGCCTCCCCTGGGAGAGTGCAGCCTTTTTGTGACAACTGCCGCGGCTGCTGGTAGGGGCAGGCCACAGCAGTGGCTCACACAGGGCCGTCTCCTACTTCCTGCTCCTGACTGGGGCCTTTGCTCTGAGCAGCAGCTGTGGCAGCAGCGAGCTTGTGGTGCTGGCTGGCTGGGCCTGCCCACCTCACCCTCGCAGCCAGGCCAGATGGTCACCTGGCTATTGCTGCAGGGGCCTGCAGTGACTTGGACAGGGGCTGCCTCTCATGTGCAGCGGCACATTCCCTCTTGCTGGGCTGTGGCAGGTGCCATGTGGGCCCCGGCCGGCTCTCAGCCTCTGATGCTAAACGTGGGCTTCCAGAAGGCACCATATGACTGCTCTGCACCAGGGGCCTTTTCTTTCCCCAGATGGGGAGAGAAGCCCCACCCACCCCCTGCATGCCCCCAGCTGAGCCCATCGTGCCACATCTTTTCTTCCCTTGCCCATGCTAGGACAGACACTGCCTTGGGTTTCTCCGAGATGGCATGGCAGCAAGCTGCCCCTCAGCACATCCCTGGACCTCACTGCGGCCCCACCAGAGCCACTCTTGGGGTGCTGGCACATCCCCTTTAAGACCGGAGCTCAGTCCCTTGCTGACCTGGTCAACAAGCAGATTAGAAGGCTGAGTGGCCATCGCATCCTTGTCAGAGTCTTGAGTCCCCCCGCCCCTACCAGGGCCAGGTTCGTCCATGACCACACCCCTGCTGGCACTTGTTCAGATTCTGGAAGAGCCCAAGACAAAGGCAGCGCAGATGCCCTGGTGAGTTGGGGTTACACCCAGGCTTCTCGCACTCCAAACTTCCCCAAGGTCGCTGTGTGGGAGGACAGCCTGCAAGGCAGGTGTGCGCACAACCCTCGGCAAGGCAACTTGTATTTTTAACTTTCCATCAGCCTACTTAAGTCACACGGTGCCGTTTCCAGCACGGCAGAGTTCATCTTCAGCCTTGTTAACTGCAGGCAGGTGGGGCACAGGTTGAACTGCTCAGTGACAAGGATCGGATCCGTAGATAACCCGTCTCCCATTAGCAAAGCACACAAAGAACTTCCCAGTCCCTCGGCCCAGAAAATAATAGAATTGTTTTGTTAAAGTCTAGCAATAATTCGTTCCCTAAGAATGCTTGGCCAGCATTGGAAGCTGCTGTCATCTTACTCTGTTCCCTTATCCATAATTCATGTTTAACGTGGCTGCAGAATGTGTCCCCAGCGCTGCTCATATTAGATTTCCATTACACAGCCCTTTTGTAAACCTACCAAATCAGCGTGCTCGTGTCAAACCGCCGTATTCTTTCAGCCTCAGAAAGCCAACTTTGCCCTTGGTGATGTGGCAGTACAGGACCAGAGCCTGTTTCCACTCGATTCCTGAAGCCTTCCGGGAGAGAGGCAGGTGACCTTCCCTGGCATCCAGCAGGCTGAGGGGACACCTTCCCGGCTCAGCTTTCTCCTCCCATGGCCTGCGGCCCTCAAATATGAACTTATCAGCTTCCTGCAAACATTTGACTTACTTCTGCCAAGTTCCTTTTAGTCACTCATGTCATTTCTGATAGAAGAAAGGCTGCTAACCTGTGTGGCTGTTTGACTTACCACACTCGTTTCAGATCACATTTCAGAACACGCCACCCTCTCTGGGCTGCTGCAGTTGCGGTGTCCCGTCATTCCGTCATGTCCCCATCCAGGGACGAGGATACTGCACCAGTATCAGGGTCTGTGCAGCCAGAAATCCCCTCCTGGGTACAAGTAGAAGCCTGACAGTCCACCAGGTAACGGGCCGTTTCCGAGCCACCCGCCTGCATCCTGCACTGCCCAGGTGGCGGGGCCGTTCTGAGATCTGCGCCCTCGGTCTTTGCTGATCCAAGGCCAGCAGCCCCACAAGACCACAGCGCTGGGGAATTAGCCTGCCCCTTCCGGGAACAGGTTTGCACCAATGCGTAGCCAACCCTGATCACTCCCTGGATGACACAGAGCATGCTGGGAGCTGGGCAGGAGAATCCTGCAGCCCACGCTCCAGTGGAAATAAGCCCTAACCTTGCCAATTAGAGGACACCCTCAGTGACTGTGCACAAGTGAGCTTGCTTCTGAGCAGCCTGGACTGGACTTTCAGTGAATCGGCCTCATTTAATTAGCTGTTTAGATACTCTGTGGCCCAAAGCTTCAAAGACTCCAGGCAGGTCCTCAGTGGCCTCAGACATGTGCCCATTGTGGCCACAACTCCCAACTAAGACTCGGCACAGGGGCTGATGGAAAGTGGTCTATCACTTATAAAAACATTTTACGTTGGGCTGGGCGCGGTGGCTCACGCCTGTAATCCTAGCACTCTGGGAGGCCGAGGCGGGCGGATCGTTCTGAGCTCAGGAGTTCGAGACCAGCCTGAGCAAGAGCGAGACCCCATCTCTACCAAAAATAGAAAGAAAATTAATTGGACAGTTAAGAATATATATATAGAAAAAATCAGCCGGGCATGGTGGCGCATGCCTG
>RJWJ010009365.1:0-50201 GCA_004363605.1 Indri indri
GTAAGAAAAACAAGCAGCAGGTGAAGAACACCCATCAGGAGAATCTTCTTTTCTAACCTCAGTAGAAAGTGAGCAATGCAAGGGCAGGAAATTTAATCTACTCTTTGTAATAGTCTCCATTCTGTCTCCTTGTTTATGAACCACTGATTATCATATCCTTTGCCTATTCTCAATTGGGTTATTTGCTCTTTTCTTACCAATTTGTAGTACTTTATATAGTAAAGAAATTAGCCTACTATATAGTAAAATTTTGTGATTTGAACTGCAAAATTTTTCTCACTTTAGTGGTTGTTTCTGTGTTTATTACTTTGCCATATAAAAATGTATTGCTGTTATGTAATTGCATTTATGTACATTTTCCATTGCTAATACTCACTTTTGTTCATACTTAAAAATGACACTCTAAGGATATACAACAGAATTATTTCACAGTTTTCTGTAGTTTTGTTACCCGAATATTAATATTTAATCAAACAAATTTATTACAGTATAAAATGTGAAGGAGGGATCCAAACTTGTTCTTTTTCCCCCACATGAATACCCAACTGTCCCAATACCAATAGCCTAATCCATTTTCCCCCAGTAATTTGTAATACCTAATTTAAAATATACTAAGTTTCTATATGTATTTGGGTTTGTTTCTTCACATTCTATGCTGTTGCATCAATTAGTTTGTGGACCGGTACCAGGCCATCTTAATTGCTGTAGTTTTATAATACACTGTGTCCCAAAAGTCTCCATACAAAGGAAAAATCGTGTAAAATTTTATAATGAATATTTTGTAAATAAAGGTACATTTAGCTACTGGACGTATATAAAAGTTGAGTAATTATTACTTTCCATTACTCTTTGGAAATATGGCAAAATAACATAACAACAGTACAGTTTATGGTTAAGAACTTGGGCTCTGACATCGTGCAGCTCCACATTAAAATCTTGACATTCCTCACCTGCTGTGTGATATTTGGGACGTTACTTATCCTCCCTGAGCTTCTGTGTCCTTATCTGAAAAAATAAGGATTTAAAAACAAAACCAAAAGGTCTCTATTACATATGGCTTTTGGGAAGATGAAAGATAAAATCTTTATGAAAATCTTAGAACAGTGCTTTGGCGTATAAATTCAATTATTTTATTTGTTTATGAAATAAATGAATATTATACTTCTAGTTTACTTCAGAAGGATCATAGCATAGCAATGTATTTTTGTATGGAGGTCTGAAAAAGAAAGCCCAGTTCAAACCAGTGAGGTAAATGGTGCCTATTCCATCACCAAATATTTATAAGTCCCCATGGGTCCCACCAATGGCTCTCAATGGCCCTTAGGAGGGAGCCCAACCTCGTGAGTGCAGCCCTTCCCACTCCGGTCTCTACTCACATCTCCCATGACACCTTCCCATTTTAACAACTCTTCCAAGCAGCTCCTCAAAAAGCCCTGTTCTCTCTGCTGCCTTCTCTATCACCGGCTTCTCAAGCTCAGCACTATTAATACTCGGGAGCTAAATAGTTATTTGTTGGAGGGGACATCCTGAGCATTACAGGATGTTTAGCAGCGTCCTCAGCCTCTACCCATCAGATGCCAAGAGCAAACTCCCCTCCCTCTCCAGGTCGTAACAACAGAAAATGTCTACGGACGTTGCCAAATGTCCCCCGTGGGACAAAATCATTCCTAGTTGACAGCCGCTACTCTACCAGGAATACTTTTACTCCCATTTGCCTGGCTAACTTCAACTCATCCTTAAAAGTTCACTTGGATGTCACCGCTGTGTCCCCAGTGTCAATACCAGGGCTTGTGTAGTCAAACAAACAGGTGACCCAGCAATGGCAGCACCATCCAGCGCAAGGAGAGGAAAGGGAGAGCTCACGGCAGACACGCCCTGGGGCGGCAACATCAAATCACAGGGCGGATAAGGGGCGAGAGAAAGTAGGGTTTTAGCTTCCCGGAAATGATGGGGCTGAAAGGATGTCACAGATGAGGATGGAACCATAAAAAGAAGAGTGGATTGGGGCGGGAGAGGATGGCAGGAGAGGGAGGAGTCCGTTTCTGCAGGTTAGAGGTGCCTGTACAAGGGCCTGGCGGCGATGCTCGAGAGAGGTTGGGCTGGGGATGTGAGCAGAGCAGGTAGCTGCTGAGCCCTCCTGGCGCTAAATCTGAGCCCTGGAGGGGCCACCCGAAGTTCTCGCCCAACCCGCAAGCGCCTTCTTCTATCCCCACTCCACCGCCCCATACCAAACACACACGTTTCCTCCATCTTCGAAATCGCGCAGAAAGCGCTGCTGGCAGGAATCTAATTTTAAGTGGGGCGGGGATGGGGCGAGAAGATGGAGAAGTGGGAGAGAGAACGACGGTGGCAGAGAGGAGAGGCTGTCTTCAGTCCCGGTCGTCCCTTGTCCCCGGGCCTACGTAGCCGGGAAAGCGCCCTAATCCGAACCCCTGGCGCCATCTCGTGGTGGATTGTCGTAACTGGTGGACCGGTTCCTGCTGCGAGGACCAAAGAGGGCAAAGGCAGCCTGGAGAGGAGGAATGGGGGACCTGGGGAAGCAGGAAAGGAGAAGGGCAGTGATTGGAAAGACAAACGTGAGCCGTTCTTCTGGGACCCAGGATGCATGCATCCAGCTGGGAGCAGGGCACATGAACTGTAGCCACTGGCCGTCCTCCCTCTGCAGAGGCCCCTCTCGCCGAAGTTGGCTTCTGAGAGCCTGGTCACTGCCCCGCAATGCTCCCCAGACCCTTGCATCTTTGTCTTTGCCCGCTCAGAAGATCCGTCAGGTCTGGTGGATGTTGCTCCTTGCTGTGGTTCTCTCCTGATTATTAGTAGTCTTTATTACCAGTACTTGGATATATTATTTCTTCCTTGGAAATCCAACAAGCTTTTAATTAGAGAAGCAACGGGAAGAGATATTAAGCTATATTAATGCGCCTGAAAACCCAGCACAGCTAAAAGAAAGATAATCTCATAGATAACAGCACTGTTGAAAATTAGGGGAACAGCTTCCAGGAAACAACTAAATGGAAAATCCCAGAGAGGGTCAACTGTTGTTGGTTAATATTTGTAGTAAAGTACGGCACTTGATAACGCCGCTGTTTCTTATCCTCGTGGGAAGCAAATAACAAGAGTTGGGATTTCCACTTTACATCCAAACTGTGGTTCATTTTTAAGGCCCCCCAGATCCTGCAGCAATGAATTGAATGAAAGTTTGTCTTAGGAATAATTCCTTCATCATCAACTCCCAGAAGAGGGATCTCTTGGATGCTTTTTTTTCTAAGGCATGTCACAAAAAATAACCATATCCCAGGTGAGAAGATAGGCATTGAAATAGATTGTTTGCAAAAATAGCCACAATAATTCTTATCTCTTTATGCTCGCCTCAAATCTGGGCTGCCTTTAACTTATTTTGTCCAATAAAATACCTTGGAAGACATTTGCCAATTCTGAGCCTGGGCCTCAAAAGACCTTGCATACTTCAGCTCTCTTGGAACCCTGCGACCTGCTGAGCAAAGAAGCCATGGCCAGTCTGGTGGAGCATGCAAGAAGACATGCAGCAGAGACAAGCCATCCTAGTCAAGGCACCCAGACATCTGAGGGAGCTCAGCCAAGATCAGCAAAGCCATCCACAACTGCATGAGAGGACCCAGAAGAAACCAGAAGAACCACCCAGCTGATCCCAGCCTAAATGGTCAATCTTCAGAATCTGAACCTAAGTAAATAATGGTTATTTTAAGACCCTAAGTTTTGGGATGTTTTTTGATATATCAGCAGATAACAATTATAAGCACTATGTCTAAATTGCATCCTAGGAAATTTATATTTCCTAACTTAATGGGAAACTATAATACAAGAAAAAGAAGCACATTTGAGGGACAGGCCAGACGGCATTAGGGAGATTGGGCCTCATGTTGCCAGTCAGAGGCTTCCTGATTTTCCTTTGGAGCCATCTAACCCTAAAAGTCCGCTCAATCATTAGTGCATTCTAGTTAAGCAGAGAGAAAAAAATTTAATAAGCTGTAATTTCAATTGTTACCGTAATTACCTAAATCCTCATTTATTTCACACTTAATTCATTGTAACAGCTGATCTTTTTTTACTCTAAATTTATTTCTACAACAATTTGTATTGTTGTCTACAACTGGACCAGTTTTTGTTTTAATGTCTCTTTCTGTATGTTGCTCTTCTGCTCAAAATTCTTCAGTATCTCCCTATTTCCTATTGTATGAAAATTGTCCCTGAAAACAAAATTAACAAAAAAATAATAAATTGGACTTCATAAAAATTAAAAATGTCAGTTTTTCTAAACATACTATTAAGAAAATGAAGACAAGCCACAAACTGGGGGAAATATTTGTAAATCACATATTTGATTTGATAAAGGATTTGTGTGAAGAATGTATTTTTTAAAAAACTCACTACTCAATAAGAAATCAAATAACCCAATTTTTAGAAAAATGGGGGCCGGGCGCGGTGGCTCACGCCTGTAATCCTAGCACTCTGGGAGGCCGAGGCGGGCGGATTGTCCTGAGCTCAGGAGTTTGAGACCAGCCTGAGCAAGAGCGAGACCCCGTCTCTACCAAAAATAGAAAGAAATTAATTGGACAGCTAAAAATATATATAGAAAAAAAAAATTAGCCAGGCATGGTGGTGCATGCCTGTAGTCCCAGCTACTCGGGAGGCTGAGATAGTAGCATTGCTCGAGCCCAGGAGTTTGAGGTTGCTGTGAGCTAGGCTGACGCCACGGCACTCGCCCCAGGCAACAGAGTGAGACTGTCTCAAAAAAAAAAAAGAAAGAAAAATGGGGAAAAGATGTGAATAGACATTTAACCAAAGGAAAGATATGAATAGCATACAAACATATGAAAAGAAATTCATCAGCATATTTATGAAAATTCAGATTAAAACTACAGTGAGATATCACTACCCACCTATCAGAATAGCTTTAAAAGAACTGACAATACAGAGCACTGACAAGGATGTAGAGCAACAGGAACTCTCACATATTTCAGGTGAATATGCAAAATGGTACAACCACTTTGGAAAATGGTTTGACAGTTTCTTACAGGGAGTAGGGAGAATTATTACATAAAGCTTAGCACATTCGCTCTTTAAAAATTGTATACAGACTTTTAAAATAGCAATTGTTAAAAACTAAATTGAAATATAAAAAATGCTGAACAGATTAAACATAAAAGATAGAGTTTATTCTATGGTAGTATTCATATAAAATGTAGTTTAGGTTTGATAAAGATAAGAAAAACTAAACTTTTGATGCTTAATTTTATTACCATTTTTTCAACCTGAATTTACAGATCCTCTCAAAAATGTCTGGCTCATATGTACTCAAAGCTACTTATAGCAATGTTTCTCAACATTTTTTTAACTTTTTAAAAAACAACTTTATTGATACATAATCCACATACCAATTCACCAATTTTAAGTGTACAATTCAATCCTTTTTAGCATATTCACAGATATTTGCAACTATCACCACTGTAAATTTTAGAACATTTTCATCACCTCAAAAAGAAACCCCGCACCCTTTAGCTATCATCCCTTTATCCACCCTCCACCCTCCCTCCCTCAGCCCTAAGTAACCACCATTCTACTCTCTGTCTCTATAGATTTCTCTGTCCTGGACATGTTATATGAATGGAATCATGTAATACATGGTTTCTTAGCACAGTGTTTTCAATGTTCATTCATGCTTTTGCATGAATCACTACTTCACTCCTTTTTCTGGCCAAATAATATTATATGGATATACTGCATTTGTTTATCTATTTGTCAGTTGTTAGCATTTGGGTTGTTTCCACTCTTTGGCTATTATGAATATTGCTGCTTAAAATGTTCATGCACAAGTTTTTAATCTTGTTTCTTAATATAGGCATTAACAACTATAAATTCTCCTCTAAATTTTGCTTTACCTGTGTCTTATGAGTTTTGATATGTTGGTCTTTATTTTCATGCAACTCAAAATAGTTTCCAACTACTCTTTTGATTTCTTCTTTGACCCATTGGTTATTTAGGAGTATTGCCACATGTCTGTGAGTCTCCCAATTTTTTGTCTGCTATTGATTTTCCATTACACTATTGTGCCATTCTGCTATTGATTTTCCATTCTGCTAATTTTATTCCATTGTGGCTGAACAGCACACTTTGTATTATTTCAACCCTTTTTGATTTTTGAGATTTATTTTGTGGCTTAGCATATGATCTGTCCTGGGGAATGTTTCATGTGTGCTTGAGAATAGTGTATATTCTGTTCTTGGGTGACATGTTTTATCGATGTTGTTAGATCTAGTCAGTTTATAGTTTATGCAAGTCTTCTATTTTTTTACTGATCTTCTATCTAGTTGCTCTATTTATTATTAAAAGTGGGGTATTGAAGTATCCAACTATTATTATTGAATTTTCTATTTCTCCTTGCATTTCTGTCAGTTTGGGTTCATGTATTTTGGTGTTTTGGTATTAGGTTCATATATATTTATAATTTTTATATACTCCTGATGCACTGACCCTTTTATCAGTATAAAATGTCCCTCTTTCTGTTTTGTCTGATATTAGTATAGCCACTTCATCTTCCTTGTGATTACTATTTGCATGATACACCTTTTTTTCATTATTTTACTTTCAACCTACTTGGTTCTTAGAATCTAAAGTTGGATCATATTTTTTAGACCAGTCCAACAATCTCTGATTTTTGTTTGGATCATTTAACTTTTTACTGTAAAATTAATTTATATATATCAACTATACAAAAAATATGTATCTTTAATGAATTATTATAAGGTAAATACCCTTGTAACCAGCACACAAGTCAAGAAATAGAACTTTCCTAGGCCACTTCAGAAGCCTCTTCACGTGGCCTCCCAATCACATTCCTATTTCTGCCCCTAAAATTAACCACAATCTTGACTTTTATTGTAATCACTTCCTTAATTTCTTTGAAGTTTTATTGTGACAGTGTATATCCCTAAACACCATAGCTTAGCCTCCCCTATTTCTTTTTACTTTAGCAAACTTCCTGATGAAGTCAATATGGTTTGATTCAAGCAGGCCTACCTGAAATGAGAATGGAAACAGTATTCAACCTTGTTAAGAAGGTCTAGAATTCAAGAATCATAAAACTGAACATCTTTCAGAATTGTAGAAGACAATTGCAGAAATCCAGTTCAAGCTAAAGCTTGTATGAACAAAGGCAGAAGGTGAACTCATGACAAGAATTATGATTGGAGCCAGAGAGAAATCAAAGAAATGGGGGAAATGAGATCTTCCCTCACCCCCACCCTCCCAAGCTCCCCCACCCTTGCTGTCTACCAGAGATAATGCCTGTTGCCATCATGGAGTTCCAGGCCCAGAAATGAGATCTGGGGGCAAGGAACAGATGGCTTCTACTCTCCCCCTTCTATTGTTTAACCTTCAGAAGCAGAAGTCAAGAAAGTAGCCACCTAGCTGAGACCTAGGATATGCCAAGGGACAGAAACTGTAAGGGCAGGATGCCAATTCAAGGACCACAATGCAACATGATTTCTGAAATTAGAAAGTAGAGCAGAGTTCCTGAGAATCAGATTGTAAATTAGCCTTTTAGAGAATCCCTGAAACTGGCAAATGGAGACCAGGGATTATTTATCCCCAAGACCATCCCTTGGCTCCCCAAGCAATGCCAACAGGAAGTAAGCTCCTGGTGGAAGAGAATCCCCCTGAATCCTGCTCTCAGATGAAGCTGTGGAGAGTAAGGGATGAGGGAAACCTCTCCAGGGCCAAGCTTGAGGTCAGCCAGGTATGGTGAATGATGGGTTGGGGAGGAGGAGAGCACAGAGGGCCACAAGAATCTGGGAACACCATCCTTTCCAAAAGCAGCTAAGAATATGTGCTGCCTGCAGTGTGCACCCATTCCCCATGGACAGCTGTTCTCAGCAGAACCAGTCCAGCCCATGTACCACCATCTTCTGAGTCAAGCCTGGGCCTTCCAAAACTCGGAATACCGTGAAGGCACTGAGATGGGGTGGGAACCCCAGAGGCTATCATAGGAGGTAAGGGAAAGGCTTGTGGGATGAGCTCTGACAACCAAGTGATGAAAATTAGGGATGCCCAGGAAATATACATGGCATTTGAAAGTGCTGGCCAGAGAACGTCTTTGTGTATCCAGCCCTCTAAGTAGCTACTGTGCTGCCCTGTGTCATGGGCCCCACGGCCACCATCAGACATAGAGTCCTGGAGGATCAGACCATAGGAACAATCCTTCAGCATGTGTTGATGAGACAAACTCAGCTTAGCAGATCAGCTTTGAAAAAATGGCTTAACAGAGTCAGGAAGGTACTTTCAACCCAACTTTCTGCTTGGGTGCTATTAGACACACAGAAGCATAGGGTGGCATCCTTTTTCAAAAAGGCTTCAGTACTTTTCAAGGAAGGAAGAAACAGCCTCTAAGAGCAACTTTGGGAGCATCTTTGACCATCACAACAATTAGGGCTGGGGTGTGGCTGGCATTTACTGGGCAGGGGCCAGGGACGGTGGACATCCTGCAATATTTAGGGCAGGGCCACACTATGGGGAATTTTTCCACACCCTGCACAACTTTCCTACATCTTAACAGGCCTTCATGTAGGCAAAAACATGTAGGTTTTTACTTAAAACCTGGGCTAGGTGTGGCTTTACGTTTAAACCTAGACCAAGAATACAACTCTTGTTTATACTTAAACACAAAGTAATCGGGGCACAGTTTCAAAATCCCTTACATTTTCCCAGGGATGTAACTGCTTTGTCAGTCAAGGCAGGATTAAACTCTCTCTTGTTGAAAACTTTCCTGAGATATGTTCATATTTTTAGATAATCATTTCAGTGACAACAGCGCTGCTGTTGGTTTCTGAGTAGTTGGCACATCAGTAAGAGGCTGCCTTTGCAGCTGCTGTATTGAGGAGAGAAGATGTGTAGGCATTAGTGGCCTCTGGGTGGAGGTCTTTCCAGGTTCTTGGTGACGGTTGGGAAAAGAATTTCAGGGTGCACCACGTAAGCAAAGCAGCAACAGCTTTTTTTATTGAGAGAGAAAGTACACTCTCAAGAGAGAGAGTGGGCAGGCTTGAAAAGAGTAGCTGCATTGGGAGGAAGTGGATTTTCGTCTTTTGAAGTCTTACTAATTGAGGTGAGGAATGTTCAAGGTTACAGGGTTGGCTTTTTACTAAGAATTTGGGTAGTAATTCCTGGAATCAGGTTCCCTCCCATTTTTATACTTTATATGGTTGTCTCAGAACTGTCATGGTGATTTCAAGGGTGGAGAAATGTTAAAACCACAACGTAAATGATATCATAACTAGCCAAAGTTCATGTAAGGTGGCAGAGATAGCTGATAAGCCAGTTGAAGCCAATGCTTGCCTGTGGTTATTGGCCCCTCTAGTTATTATAGCTTCTAGCAGGTTGTTCACTTTAATACCTGCACCCAATCTTCGAGTCCCTGAATCCATTCTCGTCCCTGTCTCCTAGTCTCCTACTCTAACATAGGTACAAGCATCTACTTCTCAATGTCTTATAGTATGTAGAAGAGAGTTTTACCAGATCCAGCTGGGTCCATCTGCCTATGCACAGTGGAAATCCAAACACCAAAGCACCAGGTGTTTGCAGTGAGAAAAGTTTTATTGTGAGTTGACTGGCAAGAAGACAGGAGGAAATGGTCAAATCCATCTCCCAGAGCTAGGATCTGGGTCAGGTTTCATAAGCATTGGGGCTCCTGCACAGGCCTGGCTATCCCAAAAGCCTGGGGTTTCTTTCAGTTACAACTACCAGCCTCTGAGCTGGAGAACAGGCTGGCCAGAGGGAAAGGGCAAGAGGCTTGCGGGATGGAGGGAGGATGCTGGCCCGGGTTCTGGAGATGCTAAGGAGTAAGGTGGGGGAGTGCAAGTGGGCTTTATAAAGGCACTGGAATCCACTTATTTCCACTAGCTTCACTGGGTAACTCTGGTACAAGGGCATCTTGTTGTGCTCATGGGGCCTAGGAAGAGGAATAAAACACACATCTGCCTCTGAGAGCTTACAGGCCAGAAAGAGGACATTTTGCTCCTAAGGCTGCAGGTCTCAGGTCTTAGAAGGTGTATTGGATCAAAGGACAGGGTGGTTCCAGGACATTGGCATGGAGAATGGAATTGGTGGGAAGAGTCGACCCAGGGCTCCCACAAAGTCCCACTCCCCTGTCCCCAGAGGCATCTGTCAGGCTGCCATAGGTATTCACTGCCAGCAAGAGCAGGGACTGGCGTCTGGTCCATTTCATTTACAGCATCCCTGGTTCTTTGGATGGCCTCTCTGCTCTGAGTCTGGAGCCTAAATGAAATGCTTTAAAATTTTAATGTTATTTGGAAAGCCCAGAGAATGTCCAGGATCCCAAATGCGGGCTGTAGAAGTGTTTGAAGAAGGTTTGGTGGTCCATGCCATGGTTGACAAGGAGTATCCACAGCGGGAACTCGATGGGAGCTGACATTGACTGAAATCGTAACCACTGGAGGTAAAGAATTATAACTATTTGGAGAAAGGTTCCAATAGGTATAACTGGATAAATGGATCACCTGGTTTTCTAAGGGTAGAATTGCAGGCAAGAGGAGCTGGTGATGCTAACTGGTTGCCATATTTTATTTTCACTGTAGAACTTAACTGAATTCATCGTATTGTCCATTATTTGTTTCCAGTTTCTATCCCTCCCCACTAGAATATAAATGCCAGTGATAACATGACTGTCATATCTACTACTGTGTCCCCAAGACCTGGAAGAGTGCCCGGTCTATAGAAGGCGCTCAGTCAATATGTGTTTGTGAAATGAATGAATAGCTCTTTTTTTTCTTTCTTTTTTTTTTTTTTTATTTGAGACAGAGTCTCACTGTGTTGCCTGGGCTAGAGTGCCGTGGCATCAGCCTAGCTCACAGCAACCTCAAACTCCTGGGCTCAAGCAATCCTTCTGCCTCAGCCTCCCAAGTAGCTGAGACTACAGGCATGCACCACTATGCCAGGCTAATTTTTTCTATTTATTTTTAGTTGTCCGATTAATTTCTTTCTATTTTTAGTAGAGACGGGGTCTCGCTCTTGCTCAGGCCAGTTTCGAACTCCTGAGCGCAAACAATCCGCCCACCTCAGTCTCCCAGAGTGCTAGGATTACAGGCGTGAGCCACCGCGCCCGGCCCGAATAGCTCTTATAAGCACAGGTCTAACCTGGCCTTCAAGGCAAGTGTTCCCTGATCCTGAAACTGGACTTTATCTTTTCTGGGCCTCGTTGAAAGTACACGTTTTTGTCTTCATTCTGTAGCAGCAGAGCCTGACATGGAGATTCGTGAGCAGGCAGTTTAGGAGGCAGTGCCCTGGGAGGCATGGTAGGGAGTGAGGTGTGAAGGGAGGGTGGAGGGAGGAGCTGGGTGAAGATGTTGTTTCAGCAGAGACAGCCTCAGCCTGATCCAGCTGGAGGCGCTGGTGCGCACCACAGAGTTGCCCCATGCAGAGACAAGGTGTCTGGGGGGTATTACCCCGGCATCTGTCAGTCATTGGCTATGGGCCACACCAATGGGAAGGGTGGAGGGAGGGGTGGTGTTACTCGCCTTCCTCAGGCACCCATCAGCAGTTGTCTGGAGACGGCGGCAGGCATAAGCCATTAGCAGCCCAGCCTACAGCCACTGAAAAGTGAAGGAGCCTGGCCTGGGCACTAACAGCTTCTGCTAGGGCACATTTCCCTGTTTGTCTTTTTTTAGCACATTAACTACCATGAGAGCTGTATTTAACTCATGCTAGTTTTGAGCCTGGGGCTTCATGAAGCATATGTAACTCACATGTCTCTTTACCTTGAGCCGCATAAACTGTTTTTCAAGTTGCATATAACTCACGCACAGAAAACAATAAAAAATAACAAATTTTTCATCAAATCATTCGAAAGGATCATTTAGTTTTCAAGGTTTTCATTCTATTTTTGCAATAAAACACCGTGGCCCCAAGAAAAATTTTTTTTCCTAGTGTGGCAGTCAGTGTGTTAGAGTATTTAACAACCTCCCTGCAAACAATAAAACTTCTCGATATCCAGGTGCTGATCTCTTTCACTTTTGTGTCCTCCAAAGCATTGGATGGAGGACTTAGTAAATATCTCAGTGAAAATCTGAGGAATGAATGAATGGATGAGTGAGTATCTTAGCATTCACAATTAAGTGTGGAAATTCCTAGACACATATTCACTTCCTTAATGACATCAAAAACATGTTTTTTTATGGTTATATGCTCCCAAGAAATCAATTTTCTGTATGATCAGAAAACAAATGTAAATATGTACTTTATCAATAGGGAATACAAAGGATTAAACCATTGCAAAACCCTCTGTAGGTCACGATCTTTCTACAAGCCATTTAAGATATAAGTTTTTCCTCCCGATGTTAATTATAGTAAATATTTTAACTTGCTCTCGCCCCTCATTATCTCGTTTATGAGTCATTGTGTGGAAACAAGCCTGGCTGGCAGAAAATTCCGGGCTGGGAAGAGCTGCTGCAATTTCCAGAAGGGAGCTCCGGCTGCTCGTGTTAACACCCGAATGACCAGCAGAGGGTGGTGCAGCCCCACGCACTGAATTTTGGGGCCACGGCATCAAACTCCGGGAACTTGCCGATGTGATGGACATTTTGGCTGTGGGAGGAATCGGCTCTCAATTCCCAGACATAGCCCGGGGTTAAGTGACTGTGCTTGTGTCAGGGCCTGTGTTAAGTACTTCTTGGCTTGTGATGCGAATAAACGAAGAGGCAGGGCCCTCACAGGCTCTGTGCACTCTCTGCTTCCATGCTTGCTGCCCCGTGGGCCCGGCCCAACCTCAGGCCCTGGTGTTGCCAGGAAGCTCCGTGCAGCCTGGGTCTCACACAACCCGACAGAGCACGCAGGACTCTCATCAGAACTGAGCATGAGGTTCCGATCGGGGATGGGGTTCAGCTTGTCCTGCCAGGCCCAGTCAAAGCCGAGGATGGGGACATTCCGAGGACCAGGGCTGGGTCTGATATTTTGATTGCTTGAGTAGGCACTTGGGGCAGTGTTTCCTTAAACTTGCGGAGAGATAGCATTCATTCTGTCCTCAACTCATTCTTTCCTCTGCTCCCTTCCCCTCCCGTGGATAGACTCTTTCCCAGCACAGTTTTCTTTCTTGGGGGCAAATAAGGGCTGCAAAATGGCAGGGCCCCCTCCCAGGCAGGGGGCTTCCTATCTCCATGTCATCGTTTCGGGGGCCTGACTGTGAGGCCCGGAGTCTGCTCATGCCTTTCCCCAGCAGGCGGGGATGGACTGGGCTGTCAAGGGAGAACTCTCCACGTTTCTGCCAACCTTGGGCCTTGTCCCAGCTGCTCCTGGAGGCAAGAGAAGACTCCCAACAGAGCTACCCCAGGCAGGCTGCCAGCTCTTTCCCCCCATGGCCATTTCTGCAGCCTGGCGCTCAGCTCTGGAGCCATAGGGCAGGCTCGGGTAAGGCCTGGGCTTTGGTGAGAGAGGCCCCGTGGTTCCTAAGGGTCCTGGGGCCTGCCCCTAACAGCTGAGATAAATGAGGACTGCACAATGGCCAACCAGCTCCCTGTCTTGCCATTATCAGGTGATGTCTAGGTCTGGAACCCCTCCGGAGGCCAGAATGAGTCCTGGACCTCATGGGGAAAGGCACTCCAGTTCCTACAACACCAAAGCCTGCCCTTATCAAGCCTGGGACAAGGGTTCACTTGTGACTGAGCCACCCTCTTCCCAGCCAGCTGCTGGTTTCTGTCCTAATCTTCATAAACCATTAGCATTCGATCCAGATGACCAATCCCTCCTTCCAGGAACCCTGTTTGGGATTCCCTGTCACTGTGCTCCCCTGGCTTCCCTCCTACATCCTTATCCTGGATTTCTGTTAGCTGGGACCATCATCACTTCCTCATTGGTCTCCTCTACATCACAGAGAAGCCCGGCCTGTCATCTCAGGGCCCCTCGCCCTGTGAGGCCGGAGGTTAGAGCATGCTGGTGACAGGCACCTGTGTGAGGCCTGCAGGCTGGAGAGAGGGAGGGACAGATGGCAGAGGGGACAGGTGCCTGAGGAGAAGCTGAGAGTCCCTGTGAAAAATCCGCTTCTGCTCTGCGTTGACTGCTGAAGACAGCCAGAGGCTGCTTGTTGGGAACTGCCCGCTTTCCTGCTGCAGACTGACAGTCCCTGGCTCCTCTCAGAGTCCCCCAAATTTCAGATTCTGTTCTACGCGAGCTCTTGCAAACCACTCACTTGGTGCTGAGAGCTGAGGGTATCAGGAATGTTTTCTTCAGCCTTTCCAACGTTCTGTAAGCCTCTGCTTCCAGCTATTAAATCCCTCACATTTGAAACATCAAGAACAGATTTCCCTTTTCCTGACCGACCCCTGACTTTTGAAAGTTGACCTTTCTATAGCAGAACTCTGGCGTCCCCTCCCCGACCTCTGCTCACCTGTCTTCTGCATCTCTGTCAATGGAAGAACTGGATGGCTTTTAAAATAGGTGGATTTGAAAAAAATCTTAATATGTATAGGAACTTATAAAATGAAAAATACAGTCTTTGAAATAAAGCACTCAGATTGCTGAACAGTAAATTAGACAAAGCTGATAAAAGATTAGTGCATTGGAGGATAGGGCCGTGAATACAACACAAGATGCAGCGTTGGAAGAGGGGGAAAGGATACAAAAGAAAAGAAAAAGAAGGACAGTTACAGACATGGGGAAATACACAAAAGGGTCCACATATATTTAACAGGCATTTTAGAAGATGAGGATATAGAAAATGAGGCAGAGGCAATATTCAAATGTATCTCGGTAAAGAATTTTGCAGTATTAAAGACCCGAATTGTCAAAAAGCATACGATGTCCCAAGGAGGGTCAGAACAACACTGTACAGCATCAATAAAAAGACCAAATCTTAAGGCAACCAGAGAAGGGGGGAAGGTCTCGTATTATTTTTCTCTTCAAAAACAATAAATTTCAGTAGCAATAATAATGTGAAAGCGCTGAAAGAAAGTAACTTCCCAACTAGAATTATATATCCACTTTCTGAACATGATCCTATGGAGTCTGAGTACTCTTCCCTACACAGAACTGCTTTAAAAAATTAATTTCAACAAGGAAAGATTAGGAATCAAATATTGTGAGAAAGAAGTATATTGAAATAGCTCAAGGAGCACTGACTGCAAAAAACATGCAATAACTATATTTGGAATTTTAAATAAAGTATGTCTAAAATTATGGAAAACAACAACAGATTCTGTAAAGGAGAGTCTTAGAGAAAAATTAAACATGGGTAGGTGTGTATCTTCTTTAGGAGGAAGAGAGAGGGATGATCAATTTTAACATTTTTAGGAAAAATATAAAATTAGGTATGATGTTAAAATTGTAAAGGTAAATTCTAAAACAAAAAGAATAGACTGTATAGCTGGGCATGGTGGCTCATGCCTGTAATCCCAGCACTTTGGGAGGCCAAGGCAGTAGGCTTGCTTAAGGCCAGGAGTTCGGGACTAGCCCGGACAACATAGCCAGACGCCATATCTATAAAAAATTTTAAAAATCAAAAAAAAGAACAGAATATATAATTTCCATATCAATAAAGTAAAAGAAAGGGGAGTAAGGCAACTCAACACAATGGAAGGCAAAATAAGAAGGCAGATGGGGTTGAAACAACGAAAAGCCATGACATATAAAACATAAGATGAAAGAAATGAGCTCAAAATGTCAGCACTCACAATAAATTTAAATGGACGAATATGTTCATTTGAAGACAGGCTTTCAGTTTGTATTAAAAGAAAATTTTCAACCATATGCTGCATATAAAAGTTATACCTAAAACATGAAGAGACAGAAAATTTGCAAGCGAAGAGATGGAAATAGATATATCATGTGTATATTAACCAAAACAAAACTGTTGCAGCTATATTACTATCAGTCAAAATAGAATTTAAGGCAAAAAAATATAAGCATTAATAGAAATATAGTGTGACATCCCTTACTAATACATAAAGTGCTATCTGCCTCCTCTTCCTCCGTCCCTGAGAAATATTGAAAATTTCACACCTTTTGGTCCAGGCCTTCAACTTCTAAGTCCAGAAAAACTCTTGCATGTGTAAATAATATCTTTATAAGACATTACTTGGAATAATTTCAAAATGGAAACTACCTACATGTCCATAAGGGGGACAACAGGTATCTCTGGCATGTTCCTATGATGCAAATTGTCCAACAGTTAAAAAGAAATAATCTAGATCTATATACGCCAACATGGATAGATATCTGACACATAAAATTGCTAAAGAAACAAATGCAGAATGATATATCTAGTATGACAGCACTGATGTAACTTTAAAAGCACACAGCCACACACTAAACAACACTGATGGTTATTTAGTATAAATAAAGACATATCAATGGGAAGGATACATACCAAGTTCCTGTTAGTGGCTGCCTCTGGAAGGAGAAAGAGAGGAATGAAATGGAAAAATACCACAATGGAAACTGCAAATTCTATCTATAATGTTTTATTTTCTTTAATAATAAATTAAAATATTTGAATCAAGCATGATAGCATATTAATATTTGTTAGTTTTGGGGTGGGCACATGAGAATTTGTTGTATTGGTCTCTTTGCTTCGGTGCACTTATTTTAAAAATTCATAATAAAAGGACACCTTTTCTATACCTTGCCCATTCAAACAACTCTCCAACTCATCAACCCCCTAGGGAAATTCATACATAGAGTAGCCTTCAGGTGAGGCCTAATCCAGTGGATCAAATCAAGGACCCTGTTTCTCTTTGTTATTCCCCTCTGCCTCCCTTGTCCGATTGGTCTTCAAGATCCCTGTGATGTTCTGCATACAAACAGCTTCAGCGTTTTCTCCTAATTGCAAATGGCTGCGGTCCTGCAACCTCGCATTCTCACACCGCACTCTCCAGGGGAAGAGACAGGGGTCTCCAATGTGCTGCCTCAGGAAAGAGCAAACTCCCTTTCCCAGCAGCCCTAGAAATAGACTTCTCACTTACGTGCCTGTCCCTGAACAGTCTCTCCAGCCAGAGGATCCGGTAACGAGGGCCGGGTGGCCTGGCTTGTTAACCTGGACCCAGCCCTGAGGCTAGGAGTGTGGGCCACTCCACCCAAATCTTGTGTTTGATCACGAGGGAGCAGTTTTCATAAAATACAATCAGTGGACTCTTGGTAGGCACTGTGAACAATGGAGGTGAAGGTGGCAAATATTACAAATATTCACTTTATTGTCCTGCTCCTGGGATCTCTCAATACCTTAATTATAACATTATCACACACAATGCCTGGTTGATTTTCTTTTTAGTTTTCTTTACTTGACTATGAGGGCAAAATGTTTCTGGATCATTCTTGATGACAGACTGTGCCCTCACGGGCCTTACAATACAGTTAGTGCCTAGCAGGAAATTCTTGAATGGAGGGGTAATGGCTGTCCATATAAAGGGAGACTCGAATGCCTCAGAGACATGACAGCACTGAAGACAGGGACCTCAGAAGTTTCTGGTTCTCTGCATTATAGGCTTAAGTCCTTTAAAACTGAGAAAGTTCTTCCAGTAGGTAAACCTGGGTCACACTGAGTGCTTAGTTCCAAGCCCTTCACTTGCTTGGACTTCAGAAATGTGTTCGCAAGGTCTGTATTTTTGGAAAAGTTAGAAAAAATAAGACATTTTTTTCCCAATTGGTTAAGCATGAAGTTTCTCTCCATCCTAACATTTCCTCTATCATATCTTCCCACATATTGGGTAGTATTAAACTGCCACGAACATTTTGGGGCAAGGGGAGGTTAAGTTAGACATGCATTCAGTTTGGGTTCAGTGGGTTACACATGAGCAGTGTGCCGTTGCTTCATTATATAATTGTATGATTACTAGCGGCCCAGGAATACGCCTATTGTCCACTCAGCATTACATACAAAGGCAGAGAGACGGATCAGATCATAAAATGATGACATGTCCTAGAGCTCCTAGCAGTGTACATAATGCTGAAGAAACAATGTCGGACGTGTATGAAGCCAGGTGCTGGTCTGTGGACAAAAGTCTTCCAGTCACCAAGTGTGTCAAATTTTCACTGGAGGATTCTGTCCTCATTGGTGCCGAGTCCAAATACTCAATACTAAAACACACATTTTGATTAACGATGTGACTAAATTATATTTCAATTAAATGTATAGAAAAAGACATAAAAATTGTTGCCCAATAAAAAGATGATCAAAGAGCATGCAACCAAAAAAAAGTAGGCAAAAGTATCAGAGAGTAATTAATGCTAATATTATGTTGTTTTTCTGGATTTTGTAATGATAGCTGTCAACTTTTCTCATTCATTCTTTAAAAAAAAAAATTCCTACCTAATTTTGAATTTAAAATTTTGCATTTTTGTATTAAAGAGGATTCCCCCAAGTGATCTCAGTTTCACGTCCCATAAGACCTAGATCTGCCCTTGTTCACGTCAGATACACAGGCCACACAGACTCTCCAGTAGGTGCGGGGGTCTGGGAACTGTCTGTGGTGCTGGACTCGGAGTGCGCTTGCCTCTCTCCATGGTTCTTACTGCTCAAGCCAATGGATTGTGCCCGGAGATGACGAGGTGAGTTTATCAACTGACACCATGGTTAATGCTTTAGGAATGGTTTATGTTTTTGCCCATGGAGACAGTGTCTAAAGAGAAAAGGGTTGAGGAGAACAGTACAGATGACTCCCAAGTGTTGGGGACACTCAAAATATAGGGACGCCTAGAGTGTGAGCTCAAGGAAAACACTGGCCCCCGAGCCATGCCTGAGTCTAGACCAGGGGCGAAGAAGAGAATGCAACAGGCTGGGGGTGAGGGCTGTCTGGAATGCGAAGAGAGAGGACAGTGACTGAGCCCTGAGGAGCCCTGAGGACCAGAACAAAGGCCCTTCCTAGTGAGCTGGAAGATCTGCTAACTAAAGCTGAGCTGTCACTCCCAAATCCCCATCCGACAGTCTGTATGAGCGGGAATAGATATGCATGGTAGTTTTGTACAAGTCTGTTGTTTGCTAAGGACTGCCTCTCTGGCCTAGAATGAGCATACGGGAGAGCCCTTGGTGACTGAATTTCACACGCAGAATTCATAATCTTGCATCCAGAATGTGGGGGTGGGGCAACTCTGTGTTCACACCAGAAGAACTATAGCAATGGGCCATCCACAAGGGGGCAGTCTAACAGAGTTGGGAAGCTCAGAAGCACCTAAATTGAGTTCATTCAAGAGTGACTGACAATCGGAAATTTCAAGACCTCATTCCCTTCTCTGCCCTCCCCCCAAAAAACTACAGCACTACTCGGAGTATTATTCAAATTAAAAAGAGAGTAATTAATGTAGAAGCCACCAAGGGCACAGAATTCACTCAGGAAATGCAGCCATGAGATAGCACAAAGGATGGAAGAAACCAGAAATGATGCAGACATACCCTCACCCCTTGAAACCAGTAGGTTTAATGGGTGGGAGTAAGTAGCTTCCCCAGTTCTGACCAGGGGACTCTTCAGAGTCATTCTATGGTCCAGGTTGGAGACTGCGTGCCCTCCTTTGTTCCCAATATTGTAAAATGAGACATTTTACTGGGGCAGCCACTCAATCTATTGTTTTGTGCAAGCCCAGTGGCCACCGTGGGACTGCCCAAAGATTTGGGGGTTTGATATTATGACACAAAGTACTGTTTGCCAGTCAATATCCATTCTCTCCTTCCAATGTTATTAACACGCATTGCATTGCTCACCTTGCAGTGAGGTGTGGCCATGTGACTAAATATGGGCCAATGAGATGTAAGCAGACATAAGGCTTCTTAAAAGAGGATGACTAAACAAGGAGACATCTTTTGACTCCTCCCACTTCCCCCTAAGTCTGGTAACATCCAGAGCTCCAGGAGCCATGTTGGACCTTACAGTGACCTTGGGACTGGAACACACCTGCTGAGGATGGAGGAGCAGAAAGACAATGAGCCCATGAAGCCATAATACCAGTGCTGGATTATCTACCTCTGGACTTGATATGAGAGAAATAAACTGTCTTCTTTAAGCCACTTTTTATTGGGGTTTTTCATTATAGCCCACTGAGCTCAATCCCAACTGATGCAGAGACAGTCTAATACTTTGATTGAGACTAAATGGACATCTATAGGCTGATTTCCTCTGGGATCCTTTTGCCTCCTGTTCCTAAGATGTTGGCCTCAGAGGAAAAGTAAATTAAAGCTCATGTTGCTGAAATCTGTGATCGTTCTCTGCCTCCTGGGAAGTTAATTATTGCCCAGGCCCAAGGTTCACAAACAGGAACTGTGGTGCCCAGGGACTGTCCTCAGTTAGAACCTCTAGAGCAGTGGTTCTTAAACTATTGTCTCCAGACTGGCAGCAACGGCCACACCTGAGAACTTTTCAGAAATGCAAATTGTCAAGCCCTACCTCCGACCTACTAGATCAGAAACTCTGGGAGTGTGGTGGGTCCCACAATCTGTGTTTTAACAACCCCTCAGGTGATTCTGATACAGGCTAAAGTTTAAGACCCACTGGGTTCCCAAGAGGAAGTACTCACAGTAGCAGTAGAACACAGCGTCATCAGGAATATGCAGGATTCAGGACATTCTTCCAAGGGGCTTGGGAGAACAGAGGGCGTAGCCCATCAACATTGGGGAGTGGACAGAGGAAACAGGGTTTAATAAGTGCTCACATGGACTAACTAGTTTGATGATCTTCACAATTGTTGAGAAATTCAAGCCTACTATGAAATCCTAGCCTTTCAGTTTTCTTCTGGCTTTTGATCTTTGCTTCTTGAATGTGATCTCTTTCTTAGAATGAAACACATGGAGCCTCAATTCATTATGGTCACGGCAGTAAGAGCAGTATTTTTCTAAACACTAGGGAAGTCTTCTGTGGGAGCTGCCAGCAGAGTCTGACACACAAGGAGATTAATTTTCAGCCTTTGAGTATAGGTTCCAGTTTGGAAGCTTCTCAAGATAGCTGCTAAATGGGTCCCATGACCTAAACTGGTAATCTCCTTTAGGATTGAAAGAAGGTAACCCAGACAGGACAGAGCAAGGGAAGCCTCAGGAAGCAGAACCAACCAGCCTCCAAGCTCAGAAACCCCCCACTGGACACCTGGGTGCCATCCATGAGTGACCCCTCTGGCCTATCTGGTTGGTGGTTCACATCTTACCAGGTCAGGATTCATCTTTCCATTGACTTGACTTCTTCAGCATGGCCCACCTTAACATGGAGGGAGCTAGCTCGGCAATGGCTGCAGACCACAGGCCTGCTGTGGTGGGCATTTATGACTCCCGGGATTTTTTTTAATACTATTGTTATGTTTAGAAACTCTCCAGACTTGTGAGCATGACCTCCCCAAGGTAGAATCCAGAAATGTCCAATTTCCAGTCTCCCTTATAGCTAGGACAGGGCCAATCCAATGGTGTCACATGGGACTTTGATTTGGAAGTGAGCAACTTGGGGAAGAGACTGCAAGTGGACCTGATTTGTTGGTGAGAATGGCAGCAAAGCCACCTGCTTTCAGGGACGGCAATGATGGTGAGGTCGGGACCCTGGCATGGAAGAGATGTCACTGTGGCTGGCAGCAGCAACAGCATCAGCAGTTTTGTCTTCAGTTTTGTGGCATGATATGGCTCCAGATACCTTTTTCTGGTTTTTCCAGCCTTACAAGAGTTCTACAACCTGCCCAACATCTTTTTCATAAACTCCTCTTCTGACTTACCAGACAAAATTATCTTCTGTTGCTGGCAACTAAACATTATGACCAATACAAAAACGGACGCTGGAGTTGTTGTAATCACCAGAACCTCAAGGAAATGAGGGTTACCTCGAATCAATTATCTGGTCTGGCATGGACTGATGACTCAGAATATCCAGAAATATTAGGGGATGGGACTTTAGTAGCCAAGCATACACCTACTTGGGAGGAAATGCCCCCCACAGGAGAGGTTTTGGGATACCTGGTGGGTGCTCCCTGAAAACAACATGAAGGTTATAGGACACCAAAGCCTGTGGGTGAGCTGCTCCCATTTCTAGGCACCCAAACCTTCCAACTGATCTGGAGTCCATTCAAGTTGTGTAATTTGTGCATATCCTTTTGAGGCCAGAACTTCTTTGCTTTTCCAAGTCCATCCTAAGCTCATTCAGGCCCATTCTCATCTCTCCCTTGGAATCTAAAAGGCCATTGGGCCTCGTAGACTGGATTACTCTGAGATGATCAGATTTGGAGGGAAGACCGCTCCCCTTCCACCTCCTATCCTCCCTTCCCTTTGCTTCTGCCAAGTTACAGCCACCAGGAAAAATGGTAAGACATTTATTGAGTCATCTACAGAAGTTTGACGTCCTTAAAATCTTGGACAAGGTTGTGAGCACAGCGTTATCGGCGGTAGCGGTAGCAGTAGCAGTGAGGTCTGTAGGGCTGATGTGTACAGTGGGAGATGAAGCCCAGGCTGTCCAGCTCCCTGGAGTGAGCTGGGGACCGTCTTGGGATGCCAGGGGCTGCACCACTCCAGCCCCAACAGGGGCAAGACTACAGAAGACAGACATCAGACGGGACACACGGTGAAAGCAGACACATGCCAGGGCCTGGAGTTCTGGGAAAGAGGAATGAGCACACAGCCCACTTGAGGAATGTTCTAAATTCTTGAAGGATTGCCAGGGGGGTGGCAAGGAAATGCTGACATCACCCACATCTCCCCACCCTAATGCCAGGAGCAAACTGAATCAGCTGATGAAGATAAAGCTGAAATTCTGTGTCCATAAGAGCCCCTGGCCTCTCTCTTACCCTCTATGCTGGTGGTTTTACAAATTGGGTAAAGGTTTCCCAGGAGGGCTCGAAGAAGTAGAGAAACAGCAAGGAGTCCCTTTCAGGGGCCTTTACTCTGGTAACAAGCCCACATCCGTGTAGTTTCCAAAACCTTTTCACACATAAGGGCATGTCACTTCAAACTCGTCCTTGGCCTGTGGAGCTGACACTGCAAATCATGTTCTTCCCATTTCTCAGATTAGGAGTCAGAGGCCCAGAGAAGGTAACCCCTGGATCAGAGAGCAGGTCTCCCCATGCCACACTGACTCCACTGCTTCTCCTGCAGGATGGAGTCCTGAAAAACCTTCTGTAGCCAGAGCCCCTCTCCTGCACAGGTGAAATGTTTACTGCATGGATGCTCTGAGTGTCACGTCCTGGCTCACGGGCAGGGCTGTGCACGTACTGGCAGGGCCATTTCCTCATTCAGATGTATAAAGCACACACAGCAGGCACCATGACAGGTCCACCTGCTTTCTCAGCAGACCAATGGGAAGGTTTGACCCACAGGTCTCCAAGTTTCCTTCCAGCTCTAGTATATGGGGAATGAGTCAAGGTCAAACAGTGGATCAGCAGACTCAGGACTCTTCCAGCCGACTTCCATGGTCCCTTGGCTCAAGCAGGGGTTTATGATGACAAAATACTTGCTGATTTCACTTTGAAGTGGCCCTACAGGGGGCAAGGGTACTACTCAAAGAAAAAGAGAGCTGCTTTGAGCTTTCCCTTCCAGGAAGAGAGAGGGTTAGGTCAAGGAGGTGAGTTGGTACCCTCGGTGGGTGACGATGGATGCAGGTGTATTTCATGCCTTGAGCTGGGCTCTAGCTCCCTGGACCTTTTACCAGGAGAACCCAGTTTGAAGGGGCTGGGGTTAGAGGAAAGAAGGAGTCACTATAGGCCACGAGACGTATCAAGGAGGGTCACAGAACTGCCCACGGAGACGGGGAGCGTGGCTTGGCCTGAAGCATGGCAGGAATCTCAAAGCCCACAGGGCTGGGCACACCAAAAAGCCACCCAAACCAAACACCCTCACCCCTCCCTGGCTCCCTGACAGCCTCAGCATCCTTGGCTTGGAATCGCAGTTCCCCCAGGACTAGAGTCCCTCACCTGACACTGCCTGCCTGCTCCATGGCTACACAGTCATGACAGGGAAGAAGTCAGCCTCCCATGGGTGAGTTTTGTCCTTTAGGATTGCATAGAAGAAGAACCTGCTTCCCAGGGGCAACCCCCTACAGGCAAGGGGCTGACAGCTCTGCTCCTCCCCAGCACCACCCTGCTGAGTCTCCCAATCCCTCTTCACATGACAGGAGTTCTCATCCTCTCCTGGTCCTGGCGAACACCGTAATTCTGGGCCCATTCCAAGCAGATGGCTGGTGTTTAGACAGAGAATTCCAGAGATGTCAGGGCTATATACAAATCATCTAGTCTTATTGCACATTTTATGGATTTAAAAACAGAGGGTCAGAGAGGGATGGGTTTTACCTAGACCTCAGGCTGCCACCCCTCCCCACAGCCTGTGACTGTGAAGGCCAGAACCTCCTGAAACATTCAGAATGTATCCGGGGACGTATGCTCACAAGACTGGGAAAAATTTCTTCTGACGGAAAAACAAACCAACCAACAAACTGGAACCTGGAACCTCTGTGAGGATGCAGGCCCAGGGCTCAGGAAGCAGCATGGTGCATGGGGTTCAGGGTTGATTTTGTTTTTGCTATTGTGTGATGTCATCTCTACAAAGTCTAAGTTTCTTCTTCCACGGTGAGCAGACCTGCTGGTGGGGCAATGGTGAGTACATGGGGTCCATCCCCAGGGAACTGCTCCTTGGATCTGGAGGAGGCAACCTGCCCCAGCCGGGTACCCGTGGCTGGTCTATGCATCATGCCCAAGGCACCTGTTCAACTGTCCGTGGCCCGATCCTTCCTTCCAGTCCCCCGGCCTCCACTGTGGTGTCCAAATGGAAGAGACAGAAGCTCTGTTTCTAAGAAATGGAAAATGAGCGGCATTCCCCCAATATACACACACACCCCAAAACCTTAGATAATGCACACAGTGATGCATGCCCTTTTGCCTGCCTTAGCTTTGAACTGGAAAGTTACACAGCCTGGAGAAACATTAGAAATTTCCCCATCTCACAAATGGGGAATCTGAGGCCTAGACAGGCAGCATGGTGTCCACGGACACCACAGTCTGAGCCCCCCGGACAGATTCTAGGCCTCTGAATCCCAGGCCCCCTAGAAGTGTCCGAAGTGCAAGATGGCCAGGGGACACTTGTTTAGGTGATACACCTGGCTCCTGGTACAGGTGGAAGGGCCACTGCAGACCCCATGGTCAGTCTGAGTCACCAGCTATGCCCGGGAAAGGGCAGGTAGCTCCTTTCTCCCTCTGGCTTTACCAAAGACCCAGTGACTGACTTTACTGGCCAAGAACACAAGGCTCCTCTCTAAATTACAAGTGGACCCTGCTCCAGTCACTCTGCAGGCCTCTGCAAAAGCATTTCCCCTCATCCTTCAGGCCCCTTCCTCTTCATAAAACCAAGCAAAGCAACATTCCTGTCTACCCAGATTCCCCAAGCATTCCAGGATATGATCATGGAACGAGTCTGCAAACACACTTGGACAGGAACAACACGAAGCTGACATGGAATGAACTCGGCCCGTACAGGGACCAGGCACTCCAGCACTTTCCTCCCCTCCCCAATGTGGCACTGCCCTATTTTCCATTCTTAGGCTGTAGCTGTGCAACTTGCGGCTGGGGAGTCAGGATGGGTGCTGGGGAGCAGCCACCCCATGAGCAGCAGCTTCTTCTGGTGAGCATGGTGGGTGTGGCTTCTCCATACACCCTGGCAGCCCATGGTGACTCAAGGTTAAGGGCACACAGAGGGAAGTCTTTGCAGAGGTCTCAGAAAAGATTTCAATAGTTGAGTCCAGGCCCAAGGAGCTGGTGTCTGGGGCTCCTCCTCATCGTGGGGGTGGGGGTAGGAGCTGCCCTGGGCCCTAGACTTGGGTGCGTGGAGGTGGAAAGGGCTTCAGGATTCGCTGTCATTGCAGGCAGGCGGCTGGTTCGTCCTAGTCATGGCTTTGACTTAGGGGGAAATGGGCTCGGGGGGGTGCTTAGGGTCTTTCTGTGGTGGGCATGGTTGGGGAGCAGCTTCTCTGGGGCATCTAGTGGAGGCAGGAGGGGCTGAAGGGAGGCCACAAGATGAGCCCTGCCCATCTTGAATTCGGGGTAAAATAATGGAGATGGTGAAGGTCTTCTTCCACGGGTCTCCCAAACTCGTTCCATCTCCTTCCCAATCTCGTCCACATTTCTGGCTCTCAGCTCTTCTTGGATCAAATGAAAAGCACCAGAACTTTCCCTGACTCGCAGCCCCCTACCCAAACCGAAGTCTCTGACTGGAAGAGCCTTGGAGCTGTCCCACTGCCCTGGGATCCAGGAGCTGAGTACCTGGACACCAAGATGCCAGGTGGCCAGTGGGGAGCCTCTGAAGGGTGTTCTGGCCACCAGAGCTGGACCTCTGGTGGGCCTCGGGGACTGGGCCCAGACCTGGAAGGGCCCCACGGTGGTGTGCAGACTCGGGAGTCCACATCCAAAGTCACACAATGCTGGGGCTGTTGGGGCAGGCACCACCCCAGCCTCCCAAAGTAAGGTCTCTCCAGCCTTAGCTCACAAGTCCTCACGCCTGGGGTCAGGCCATCACTGAGGCTGGCTGAGACGCAGTGGGGTGGAGCTGGGGCCCGGCTTGAGGGGAGCAGGGACATGGGGGCAAAGGGGGAAGGAACGGTACAACTTTCCCAAATTTAAGGAGTATTTACATGTCTGGGTCAGGGCCCAGGGGACCATGGTGGGTGGGGCCAGTACCAAAACGGGGAGGGGCAATACAGTCTGCCTTGCCTCCTTCCTCCCCCTGGCAGCCAAGCTTCCAGTCCAGGGCCCGCTCAAGGGGAAGGAAGAGGTGCGAACATGCGTGGGCCGGCACCTGCCCACGGCCCAGCCTGTGGATGCAGGACAGGAGGAGGGGAGGGAGGCTCAGGTGGCCAGGTTGTCGGCTGGGAGGCCGGACATGCGGATCTGGGAGCTGCTCTTGCTCAGGATGGAGAGCTGGGTGCCCCCGTTCACCCCACTGCTGGCCAGGGATGGGTGTCGGTGCTTGAAGTCCACAGCAAAGTAGCGGTTCACCTTCCAGCTCCGCCATTTCCGCTTGATCTCCGCCTGCACCTGCAGGGAGCAACTTGGGCGGTCACTTCTGGGTGGATGTCTCTCCAGCCTCCAGGCCCTGCCCTGGCCTGGGCCCTTCCCAGCCTGGCACTGCCACCTCCAGCACCCTCCCTGCAGCCCTGTCACAGCCTGCAGCCCTTGAGGTCTCCAGAGGGGCTTCTACCAGCTGTAGGCAGGAATGCCTCTGGGAGCTGACCTGAACAGCCCTTTCCCCCTCGCTGGTCACTGAGCAAGGCCCGCTAAGGGCCTCCTGTTGTCTGTGGGCCAGTCAGAGACTAGTCTATCAACTCTCTCAGCAAACCTTTAACAAGCAGGCAGGTCAGGGGAAGGACCTGTGAAGTCACCTGAGGAGCTCTGAAAACCCCAGATGCCCAGAACATACCCCAGAACAATTACATCAAAATCTCTGGGTAAGACCCAGACAACTGTATTTTTTAAAGTTTCCCAGGTGATTCCAGTGTGCAGTAGGGCAGAGAACCACTAAATAATGCACTCTCTGGGATAACACCCCTAAGCAGCTCTTAGCATGGTAAGTAGGGGCAGTGCCTAGTCTCAGCCTCCACATGCCTTCTCAGCCAAGCTCCTTTGTGCAGTGCACAAACTGCACAACTGGAAGGGGCACCCGCACCCCCTCTCTCCAGTTCTAGCCCCCACTTCCATCACAGGCTCTGGACAAGCTACACATAATCCCACTTCTTGGCTCTCCCAGCCGCTGCCTGCATGGCCCTCTCTGCCTCTCCTCATCTGTCCTAATCTGACCCTTCTGTAGGTTGTCTGTGTTGGTCACCACAGAACCCAATCTTCTTGTTTCTTGGATGCAAAAAAGGGGAGGTCATGAGGTCATGCAGCGAAGGCCCCAGTGCTGGTGTAATGATAACTGCCCACTCTCAAACCCACCCGACCCATCCTGCCCCCACCCCGGCACTGGCACCTCTATTCTGGGCCCTGCTCAAGAGCATCACACCAACAGGATAGAGAGGGAGCCCCCAAACCACAGTTCTGGAAATGGAGGATTACTGGAAGGTTCCAGGTCTCTCCCTGGAGTCTCTTCCAAATCCTCAGTCCCCATTCTACCAGGGGACATTGTGGGCTGCAGGGAGCAGCACTGAAGGCTGGGCAGCTCCCGGCTCAGCAGCTCTGCCCAGCACAGCCACGTGTCCTGTACGTACAATGTCCCATGCCTTGCCCTCCTCACTGTCACCTCCTCCTCACTAAGGAGCGACCTGCAGACAGAGCCCTCCCAGGGAGATCCGTGCTCAGCAGAGCTGATGCTTTTACCAGGTGGAGCTCTGCTCTTCAGTGAGGCCTCCGCTGCACAGCCGGCCAAGCGGGAGAGATTCTGGCGCAGGATGGTGTCAGGAGACCCTGGTACCACCCGATGCTGCCAGCCATGTGACCAGCCCCCTCCTCTCGTGCTGGTAGCCTGGCAGAGCCCTGGCCTGGGGGCTCAGCCCTGTGAGGCCAGCAAGCCCTGCCTGCCCTGCTGTGAGAGCCAGAGAGCCAGAGAGCCAGGGCCTTACCTCCCCATTCAGAAAACAGTAGAGAACAGCCACCACGAAGCCCTGCGGAGAGAGGAAGAATCAACCTGAGAATGCTGCGTGGGACACGGGAAGCAGAAAAATACCATGACCTGGATCGGGCACCTGCCCACGGACCTGGGGTGAGATGGGACAAGCTCTGCTCCAAGATGGGCACACCCATGAAGCCAAGTGGCTGGAGGGTGAGTCCTCTCCCACTGATACACTCTGGCTTAGGATCTCGCATGCCCTTAGTCAAACCCTTCCCATTCCCCAAAGGCCAGCTGTATCCCACTTCCTACAAGAAGCCTTCTCTGAATGTTCTAGAATGTTCTCTGGGCTCCCAATGTGCCGGGAGGTCCCTGAGGGCAGGACACCTTCAGGACAGAACAGACCTTCACCTCCCCACGCTGCCCTCGCCTGGCCAGGGACTGTGGCACACAGCAGTGCAGACCACGGCAGAGGATATGTTCAGCTATTCTACGTACATTCTTCACAGCTTCACCAAACAAAGCAGCAGCATTTTCCTAAATGTTGCACATCAGTTCTTTGCAATCCCTGTGCCCTGAGCTGTCATTTGAGGGGACCAGAGGAATGATGGCTTAAGGCCCCCAGAATTCGCCAGTGAGCAGAGACAGGAGCCCTGGGCTCTGACTCCCGGGCAAGGTTTGTCCATACAACTCCCAGCCTCCCAGGCTAAGAACCTGATTCAGGTGAAACAGCCTTGAATTAAAACGGGTGCAGGGGGAAAGTCAAATCAAATGTGCAGAGTAACTTTCTGATCATCAGGATCAAATCCTAATGTAAGCAACTGGCTTAAGGAGAGGTGCTCAGTCAAGGGAGCCACCCTGCTTTTGCGAGCCCACTGCTGCTCCTGTCCGCTCGTGTCCTCACTGTGGTGCACCCAGCCCTGCACTCACTCCCTACAGCCCCACGCACCCCTTCCTTCAGGCACGGAGGTCTGATGCCCTTCACCCTCTCATCCCCTGGCTCGCTCACACACTTGTCTAGCTCACTCAGCTCCCTGTGGCCAGGTCCTGTGCTGGGCGCCCTGACTTGGCTAAGAGAACGCCAGCCCTCACAGGTGCATGGACTAGCAGGATAAAGTCAAGATGTGGACAAACCAGGCTATCGAGGCCACTCCACCTGTGCCCCAGGTTGATGGGGAGCTGCCACCTCAGATCGCCTGGGGGGCCTGGCTTAGGACACCCGGTGCAGCGATGGCCAGACACTGGGGTCTCTCACAGAAGCCCAGCGGAAGACAGCTGGCAGGGCTCTCACCAGTGCTTCCACTCCAGTGCTCTTACTTCAGAGATAGAAACAGCAAGGCCGCAAGTTTAGGTTAAAGAGACCCAGACCCACCGGCAGGGGAGAGGCCAGGGCCCTGGCTCTGGGCGAACTCTGCCCTCCACACGTGCCCTGCCTACCTGGAAGGAGCCCAGCCCCAGTTCAAACACGAGTCTTTCCCTCTTGCTGAAGTTCTCTGGGGAGAAGGCGAAAACCGTGTAGTGGATTCCGAACAGTGGGATGAGCAGCAGGGTGGACCGGGCCAGCCGTCTGTCAGGAGAAAGGAAGACATCTGCTCCGGGTGCTGCCAGGGCTTGGGGCCAGAGCCACGGAGGGCAGGGAGCTCGGCCCCAGCCCCTAGGTCCCCACCCCCAGAGCTGGGGCCCCATCACAGACCCCTCAGCATTCTCTCCCAGCACAAGCGGCCTGGGAGAGATGGTGGCCGATAAGAGCCTGGGCCTCCAGGACTCCCCAGGATATTGTGGGGAGTCTGCAGGGCGCCCAGTCAATGTCCTGCAGAACCACTAAAAACACGCATATTGATTTACAGGGGCCCCTTGTGTGATGCACAAAACCCTCAGGGAAAGCGAAGTCCAGGCAAAACACGGACAGGATTCAGAAGGCCCGAGGGAAGTGAGGGGCGCTCGAGTGAAGCAAACATCCTCCTGCTCTGGAAGGAAGGTCCTGTGCCCTCAAAGAGCAGCCCCCAAAGGGCGCAGAGACGTAGGCTTTCCTGAGTCTGGGGCTAACTGGAGACAGTCACTGAAAGTGATGGGAGCTGCTGCTGACAAGGAGCGGGGAGGGCACAGTGGGTAGAACACAGGAGGGATTCGGGAGGGATTCTAGGAAGGACTTACTGACTTAGGCAATCTCCAGCTGGCCAGGAGAAGCCTTCTGTCCAGGAAACTGAGTCAAAGGCAGAGGAGCATGCCTGCTCTGAGGCGGGACAGGCAGGGGAGAAAGGGCCAAAGGGCCTGCGCTCCCCCTGAGGCGGCTCTCCCAGGGCTTCCTGCCTGCCACTGGCCCCTGGGCCAACAGTGGGGTGGGGCTGTGTCCGAGGGTTCAGGGGCACAGGCGCCCACTTCCGGACCCTAAGGGCATGTGCACTTGGGGGTTCTGCTCTATGGGGCAGGGTACTCCTGGGGTCCTCCCAGAGTGGGACCCCACCTCCGCCCAGCCCTGCCCTGCAAATGCGGTCTGCCCCTCAGCGCACCCAGCCCAGCCCCTCCTGGGGATCAGCCCTGCCCTCTCCAGGCAGAGCTCAGTCCCCAGGGGTGGATGCCAGGCACGAGGGCAGCCATTTGATTCGGGGCAACTACACTGTGTACCCCTCCCTCCGCCCCATACAGCACTTCTGGGAGAGAATGTTCTGCTGGACGTGGGCGCTCTGGGTCTCTAGGGAAGCTGAACCCACGGAGTCTGGGTGAGGCCCTGGCTGCCCGGCTCCTCCTCAGAGAGGAGAAGTAAGGATGGAGGCCAGAGAAGATGAAAGAGGAGGGAAGGAGACATGGGGGAAGGAGGAGGAGCCTGAGGAGAACTTCAGGCGGGGGAAGCTCAGCAGGAAAGGAGAGGCCTGGCGTGTGGGGGGCCTGCCTGTTCCCTCCCTGCTCACGGGCAGCACGTGCCGCAGGCCCCGGGGTCCCCAGACCAGAGCAGGGGCCAACGGGATTCGAGCAGGTCCCTGCTCTCAGCCCAGCCGTGGAGCTGAGCGGCCCCCATCTCAGCCTTCCTCTGCGCTGTCGGCCTCTGGCCATGGCTCCCGGAAGGCAGGGGCAGAGCCTCCTTGGCCTCTGTAGCCTTCCATGGCAAGCACTCGCCCTGCACAGAGCTGACGTTCAGAAACTGCCTGCTCCGTGAGGGAGTCCGTGGGCTGCGCAGGCCCCTCAGCGTGCTCAAAGGTGAGTACCTCCCAGGGGCTCGGGGCTTGCTCGGCCCTGGGTGTCCAGTGCCTGGCACCGGAAGGCAGCAGTGTTTGCAGCAAGAATGAAAGTTAGAAAAAAAGAGGAAAGTGGCCAGAAACACACATACATGGACATCTTGGGGACTCCTCGGTGGCCCTACCTGTAAGACCTGTGCTTTAAAAGAGATGTTTACCAAAGGCACCTGGGAAGGGAAGCCAGCCCTGGAACATGCCTGCAGCCCCTGCCCTCCTCCTTCTGGGCCCCTTCCTACAAAAACGTCTGTTTCCAGGTACTTGTCCCTCAGTCTGAAAAGGGCCCTGGAAACCGAGAGGTCAAACCTCTCCAGCTTCCGTGGTGGCACGAGACGGGCTCGGTTCACAGTGAGAGGAACAGCAGCCTTTCGGGCACGGGCTCAGCCCTCCCCAGAGCCGGGGCGGGCACGTCACGACAGTGAGGCAGCCCACGGTGCAGCCCGAGGGCAACGCCTTCCTCCCCAGCAGCCCTGCACAGCCCGCACAGTCAGGGACCCCTGCCAGGGACCCAGGGCACCCTGGTGGCCCCTCTGGCAGACGGGGCAGTGAGGACAAACAAGGAGGTCGCTAGAGCCCAGGGCTCTGGGACTTCTGTCTTTCCCAGCTGGGATGGGAGCATGAGATGTGAGCCCCACACTATGATTGGATTAACCCAGAGAGACAGTGACACAGGGCCTAGGCTTCTGTCCTCTTGCCCTGAGGAGCCACCAATGGGCAGAAGAGTCCTAAAATACCAAGAGCTTCCAGCGCCAGAGCTGCCCCAATCACAGTGGGCCGCCCGGGGGGCAGTGGCTCGCTCACTGGAAGAGATGTCCAAGTTGACGCTGATATTCTAGTCAGAGACATCTTGGGACACAGTGCTTAGGGCGCCCTGGGTTCAAACCCTTGTTCTCTCTCTGCTTCAGTTTTCTCATCTATAAAATGGAGATAATGTTAATACCATGACCCACCTCATAGGGTTGTCGTGCGGATTAAGTGAGTTAATGCTGACTCACACATAAAGTGCTGCGGACATTGAAGTGAGGTTCCCTGCCGTGTGCAGGGGACAGTCGATGTGAACTTAAGCTCTAAGACTCAGAAGTAATTCAGCATTTGCAAAGGCCGAAGCCCAGAGAGGTGGGGGACCGGGCAAGGCTACACATGAGGTGGCAGCAGCAGAGACAGCAGAGCTGCTTCCTGGTCAGCGAGGGCCAAGCCCCAGGCGCTCCTGCAACGGCCACGGCCCCGTCCCCATGCCCTGCCCTCCCCCACAAGGCTGCAGAGAACTCACAAGACACACAGACGTCAACATGCAACAGCCAGGAATGGGGAACAGGGCGGGGCTGGGAGGCACAGGCTGGCTCTCCACTCTCCTCCAGCAGCGGCGGTGGCAGCATGCGTCCCCCTCCCCTCCAGGACTCCGGGCCACAGCCACGGCCAGGCACACTTACAGAGTAATGGTGGACAGTTCTGACATCTTGCAAGAGTGCTGCTGAGCGCGCTGTGGCTTGCAGTAGCATTTCTGCACGCAGCTGCTGGGTGTGACAAGATTAGCACTTCTGTCAGCTGGGGGCTTCGGGCAGTGAAGAGACTGAGGTGGGGTGCAGGGCAACCCAGATCGCAGGGAGGGCGGAGGATAGAGGGGGTGGACACAGGGCCGGGGCGGTGGAGGAGAATGAGGAAGCCGAGGGCTGAGACACGGGCAGCTCTGGACAGAGAAATGCGTGCCTACGCGTGGGCATGCGTGTGCACGGCCACACGCGCGCACTCGCCGAGCGCTCACGCTGGGACCGCTTAGGGGGAAGGCGTGTGTTCGGAAGGTGGGTGGGGCCTGGGATGGGTCTCGCACAGGAAGCCAGGGGCTCCTCCAGAGTCAGCTCCAAGTTCGGAGCACGGCCTTGTCAAGGTCACTCAGCGAGACTGTGGACCTCACCCGCTGCCTCGAATCAGGCCGGTGCTGGGCCTGGCTGTGAAGGTCGACTTGGGCGTCCACGGGTCCCCCTTCCCTCCCACGCCCCTCTGCTCACGGCTTCCTCTTGCCGCGCAGCGCCCCATACGGCAGCATCGGCACACACAGGGGAGCAGAGCTACGTTGAATTAAGTGGATTGTTAAATTCGTCTAGACCTGCACTATGCAGTATGATAGCCACTCCCATATGTGGTTACTTCAATTAGAATGAACCAAATTAAAAATCCACTTCCTCAGTTGTCCTGGCCACATTTTAAGAGCTCGACAGTCACATGTAGGCAGTGGTTACCATATTTGGCATTTCTGTCAGTGTGGAGCATTCTGTTGGACAGCGCCGGGCTGGACTTCTTGATAAAAGGTCAACAGACAGGGGCTGGGGCTGAGAGGAGCACGTTGGGTCCTGCCCATGGCCTGCAGAGAGAAGTCACCTCAAGGAGGTCTAGCGCTACATTCCCTGGGTGGGCCCAGGGCTTCCATCTCTCAGAGAGGTCTCAGGCTGCATCTCCACCTCTCTAGCCCTTCCTGGCCCTGCTTGTGCTTGGACTGGCACAACCATGGACACTTCCTTCCTTCTGTGACAGATGGATTAAAAGCTATGTCATCCTGTCACCCTGCAAAAGAGATGTTACTTCATGTCCTCGGGTGCTACGTGGTGCTGAGGCTCCGGGTACTGGCCAGTGAATTAATAAATTGCATGAGGCAAGTAAGGACAGAAACATACACACGACAGTCCAGACCTTGGCATTCACAGATTTGCCTCTGGTGCTCCCGGCTCTTTGACAGTGAATCTGAAGTACCTGCCGGGTGGTCACACGTCATTTTGCTGAGGCAGGAAGTTGTATTAATATTACGCACTTCCAAGATGGGGCAAGCCCAGGCCTGCCCGGCATCTGTGCCTTGTGGGGCTTGGGGTTTTCATTTAATAAACAGCTTCTTCTAATGCCCACCACACTTCCGGGTGGGCACGGGCGGGGGGAGGGGGAGGGAAGAGAGGGGGATTTTCCAGAACAGGAAGGCTGAGGCTGGGTTTGATGCTTTGCTACTCAAGCCGTAGTCCTTGGACCATCAGTGCCAGCACCACCTGAGAGCTTCTGAGAAATGCAGATTCTCAGGTGCCACCCCAGACCCTGGCTTGGAATCTGCATTTTAACGAGATCCCCAGGGGCTCTAGGTGCACATCGAAGCTTGAGAAGCACTGTTCTGGGGTATTCGTGTATCGGAGAAGGTTCTTGAGTCCTCAGTGAATGCCAAAGGTCTGTTTTATACACATACGAAGAGACAGACAGACTCAAATAAGCATGTTTTTCTCAATACTTAAAAGAGCTTAACTAGGTATACAGGAATGGTAGCTATTCTAGTCTTCAAATTTAACATCTACCTTGCCCATACTGAAAGGTTGGTTAGTCTCTCCTATGGCCAGCATCCCCTCACACCTTGGCCTGGGGGAATTTCAGATACCAGGGTCCAGGAGACCCCCAACTTCAGCTGATGCTTCCTATGCACCAAGCTTAAACCTCCATCCCAAATTCTAAAGCTTTAGCTGTTCTCCTCTGCAAACCCTCTTTCTTTAGTTCCAAAACTGTCCTTGCCCTTCTTGGCCCCTAGATGTTTCTAAAGTAAACGCAGACTCCTCTGAATTTTTAAGAGATTTTTTGAGAGTATCCTAAAAACCACTTAGTGACACGTTGGCTGGGAATTCTGTGCCTGGTGCAGGTGTGTGGTTCAGACAGGGAGGAAGCGGAGGGCAGATCAAAGGGCAGTGCAGGGAGGGCTGACCCCGGGGGGCTCTCAGGGCACATGGGTCTAGGGGAAAGGCCTTCTCCAACCTTCAATGACTCCATGCAGAAGGACTCTCTGAAAACAAAGAGAACAGGCTGGTGGCAGAAAAACCAGAGACAAGGGTGGGAGAAAGAAAGAGATGTCAGAATCTCTGAAAAGTAGGACAATTAGAGAAAAGGGAAAAGGAATTTAATCAAGAGGAAGAGATAAGCCTAGGCTGGCTGGTGAGATAAATTCTGAGTTGGAGCCAAGGGAGGATAAGAAACTCAAATGAAGGTGCTGGGTGGGGCCTGTCTGGAGAGCAGCGGCAGCCTGCATCAGAAGGCAGGAGACCCCACCGAGGGGGAAGGCCCAGGCCCAGGGATGCCAGTTGGGGAGGCTCGGCCCGCAGGCCTGGCTCTGCCATGCGCCACTGTGTCCACAGGAAGGTCCCAGCTATTTCCAGGTCTCAGCACCCACATCTATCACCGAGGGAACCAGCACACGGTTTCTATGGTGGCCTTTGTGCGCAGGGCTGTGTGGGCTGTAGCCCCAGGAAACGCCCAGCAGGACACTAGACAGACACCTGAGGAGGGGGCCGTTAGCGGGTAGCACTCCTGTCTTCTTCACCTCTATGATCCTGGGCATCAGCGTAGTGCCGGATTCTGGCGGTCCACAGAATGAGGGGGACTCCACAGGGTCCCTCCTGATGCTAAGATGCTGTGCATGCCCAGAACCCCACCCAGTCCCCAGGAAGTGCTCCCCACCACGCTGGCACCCCAGCTAGCCCAGCTCAGCAGATCTTGGAGCTTCCCTGCCCACTACACCTCCTCCCTTGCTACGAGGCTGAGCCAACCCTCCATACTCCCTGCCAGTCTGGAAGGGCCCAGCGGGGAAGTCAGGGCACCTGAGCTCAAGGCTTTGTTTGGCCACTGACTTGCTGGGTGATCTTAGGTGACTCCACTTTCCTTCTCTGGGCCTCAGTTTCTACATCTGCAAGATGAGCTAACAATTCAATTCCCTGTTGCTGACCCCTACCAGGAACTGTGAGGATCCGGTGCTCCCGGGCAGGGCAGGAGGTACTTTGGAAGTGGAAGATGGAGCCCAGGTGAACCTGAAGCCTCTGGCTATGGGGGGCAGTCCCTGGGCTGAAAGCTTCCTGGCTGCACTTCTGCCCAGCTGCGGCAGAGCCTGTCTTCGGAGGGGAAGACAGGCTCTCCTGCAGAGCTTACGAGAACCTGATGGGGTGCAGATGGGTTCCCTCCTCCACCCCATCCCTGGAACGCAGCTTCCGATGCCCATCTCCTGCTGGTAGGGGGAGGCCACTGAGAACAAGACACAGTTCACTCTGGGGTGGGGGCTGAGGCTCTCCCCACACAGTCAGGGTCTCCCCTGGAAACCTCACCCCCTCCTCTTTCTGAACCAGTTGGATGCGCACAGAAGTAAACTCTGGTCCCCAGGCAAAGGCAGGCTACCTCTGCCCCAGGCTGAATGCTGACCCTAGACAAGGACCCTAGACCAGGACCCTTGCCCCAGACCAAGTCGACCCTAAGTGCATGCTGAGCCTGGACCCAGTCCCTGCCTCCCTCCCTAGCCACTGCCCAAGTCCTGACCCAGCCACTCATTCTGCCAGGAGCACCAGGTCTGAGAGTGCAGGAGGCTCAGAGCAACCGTCCCCCTGCAGGGGCCCCAGACCCCAACAGGCCCTTCTGAGGCTGGGTCAGGAGCGCCGTCTCGGTCTACAGAGGACAAACCCTTGTCATCTGAGTACCTGGAACCAACCTACAGGAAAGGGAGTGAATGCTGGTCTGAGGGCACAGGCAGGGGGTCCTCTTGGGCTTTCTTGGGGGCTCCCGGGCTTAAAATTGTTCTGGAAACAGAGGAAAAAAATCAGACAGCTGTTGTGGGCAGACCTCAAGGGGCTTCTCAGCCCCACGCAGAACTCTGGTGCCCAGGGAAACTCAGGCACAGCCCTGGAATCTCCCTCTCCCACCACCCCTGCCCAGCCCTCTCCACCACCCCTGCCCAGCGGTCTCCCCTCCTCCCAGTGCAGCCACCTCCCAGCTCCGAGCCAGCTCCTGTTCCAAGCGCTCTGGCGTGGGGGCACTTTTACACTGGGCTGGAACCCACAGGGGCCTCTTCTTCCATGAAGCTTTATTTTGTGCCCTTGCTTAACACTCTCTTCCCATCTGCAAATCCCTTGAGGACAGGAATGCTGGTGTAGTCGAGTGTGGAGTGAAGAGCCTGCCTGTGTCAGAGCCAGGGCTTTACTCCTTCCTGCTGGACTCACAGCCCTGGTAACCAGCTCCCTCCGCTGTAAAACAGGGATTCCAGCTGACAACTGCTTACCTATCCCACCAGACGCACTGGGTGTTTGTGAGCATTAAATGTGCACGGGCCGAGCTGTAAGTGTTTTACGTGCTCTGCAGTCCCTAGCAACAGCAGCAGCTGGATTTTCACTCACATTCACCAACAGGATCTCCTTGACCCTGGAAGCACTCAAAAGCATTGCTGAATTGAATGGGATCGAGCTGACCCCTTGCCTGTGGCAGTACTCAAGCCCCCTTGGCTTGCAGGCCTCATTCACCTGAGTTCTTAATCTCAGGGGCTCAAGACCAGCAGACGTTTAGCTTTCTCTAAAACAAGGATTTTCTGAGATTACAAAGGGATTTTTTACACTATAGAAGTAAACCAACTAGCTGGTTCTTTAAATGTTCTGGATTAATGTGGTACCTAAATGGATAGACCATGCGCTAATTACCAATGGTTCTTATCCAAGCATTAGGAAGGCTTGGCAGGGCTCACGGCTCCTGGTCCACAGAGCTTGCGATTCCTTCCCCCGACATCCTGGGGGTTCTTGCTGCCTGGGGCAGAATGTCCGGGCTGCCAAAGTGTGTTCAGGGTAGAGCAAGGTTCGGTGTCCTTATTTAGCTCAGGCTGAGCCCCTGTATGTGTCCCTACCCAGGCAGAGTACCTACCCAGGAAGCTGAGAGGACCTCCCAGAGAAGAAGTCCTGGGGGATCTCAGAAGAAGAAACAGATCCTACCAGGAAGGGAAGGAAACAGAGTCTACTCAAGTGACGGAGGAGGCAGACTCAGCCACCCGCCAGCTTCGAACACAGGAGACAACCGCTACTATAGGAACCGTCCGCAATCAAGCAGGAGAGACTGAGGCAAACCCAAGGACGCAGTTTCCAACAGCAGACAGGGAGATGAGGGCAGCAGCAGGGTCCCCTTTGTGAACCTTGCTAAGAAGGCAGTAATGACCTCTCTGGGCAGGTTAGGTAGGAGCAGAGGGCTGGCCACACTGGCGCCCCCACCACAGGGCCTCTGAGACTTTATGACTTACATCGATGAATGATTTTCTACTACATAATACACACATATAAACAGGGATTGGTAAAAACTTGTAAAAACATGAAAAAAATAAAAGACAATAAATGGATAGCAAAAAAAAAAAAAAGTGTCTTTTCCAATGTAATCATTATACAGGCAGAGAAAACATGGCTGCACGATGCGGGTCCTGTGCAAAACCCCCACCCCCAGGGGAAGGGCTTCCACAGGGGAGGGACCCAGGCTGAGCAGACAGACAGACGGAGGGCAAGGAGGGCAAGCTCCACCTTCTGGGGAAGCCCCAAGGAGCCTTAGGGAAGGATCTGGGGTTTGGTCTCCGAGCGATCCCTAGTTCTCTGTAGGAGAATGGCTGGGGTTGTAGGGGAAGAATTGTCCCTCTTCTTCTCTAGTAGCAGCCATCAGGACTGTGAGCCCCAGGTTGGGGTGTCTGGTGAAGACAGGACCATGCACCCAATGATGCAGTGAAGGTACCTCAGCTCCTTCTAACCTGCTTTCTTTTCAAGGAACTGAGGAAGCAGCACCTATGGCTGCTGCCTTGCCAACAGACAGAACCCAGGGACTGCCCTCAGAGTTGGGCAGCACCCATCAGCCCCTCCAGCCAACCACAGGGGACCTTCTCCCCAGCATCAGAAATGTCCCCATGCCCCACACACCCAGCTGGTCATGCTCCTATTCATGAGGCCAGGAGGGCAAGGTGGAAGGTGTTCTGCCCGATTTCAGAATGGGACAGGCCTGGGACAGGGTGGGACAGGGCAGGCAGGGATAAGCTGTTTGGGACATGACTGAGAAAAATGCTTCTCGGAAATCAAACGGCCATGGAAGTGGACAAAGCCCCATGCTCAATGGTAGGAGGCTGCCCTCAAATCCAACAGTCCCAAACAAATCAGATGTTCCTCTGCTCAGGAAGGAAGTAATTAGGGCAGTAGGACCAAGTGCCGAGAGCGAGCAGCCCTGAGGGAAGGTGGAGGAGAGAAAGAAGCCCCCTTCCAACACTTGGACCCATGACAATGTCCACCTGACTTGCTGGTGGAGACTGAGTGACTTCCACAGGTGGGGCCAGGGGGGCACAGCAGGCAACAGAGTATCCAGGGGTGTTCATGAGCTTCCCACAGACCCGGGATCCCTAAAGGAAACCCAACTTCCAACCAAACAAGACCCTAACCACCCTAGAGAATCTGATATTTTTCATCCTGGTTTTCCTGGTGTCACACGGGCTCTGTCAGTCTCTCTGTCTTTCCCCAGCTATATCATGGCCATGCAGATGAGAAGCTCCCAGGTTGGCTGAAGGCTAAGAGGGCAACTCTATTTTAAAGGCACTGTAATCAGAAAGAAATCTTGCAAATGCCCAGGCTAGGTCACCCTTTCAGCAAAGTCCAGGTCTTCTCCTGCCTGTGACCTGAGTGCAGGGCCCACATGGCTGTTGGAAATGACTGTGACATCCACATAATGGTACTTACAAGTAGATGCTGGACTCGTTGCCTCCCATGTCTGGAGACTGAAGTTTCTGCACAAGGATGACGATGATACCAATGAAAAGCACAAAGTTAACCTGAGAAGCAAAGAAAAAGCAGGTGGGCATGATTCTCAGCAAAGATTTCTATACCCCTGTCTCTGCATAGGCTATGATTCCCCCAGCGGCACCTTCCCTCCATCCAATCAAGATCCCATTGAGATTTCTAATCCAAGATGGCAGCATGAGCATGCTGGTTTATCTCTCCAGCCTTCCACAGTATCATTGAAATGAAGGAAAAGATAGAAGAAAAAGAATCCCATAGGAGTACTGGGATACAGGAAAGAGTATCATGAGTTAGCCAGAAAAGGGGGCAATTTCTGGAAGAGAAAGAGAAAATAGGATCAGGGTGATGGAAAAACTACAACCCAAAAGGGATAGAGAAGAGGCTATTGCAGAGGTGAGAGCTGTTTCCTGGAGAAATTCCGCGTTCAGAGTCCTTGAATACAGGGAACCAGAATGGACAGCCATAAGCGTTGCTAATTAAAGGACTGCCTGGGAGTAGCAGTAGCAGCATTTGCCTTCAGAAAAGGATCAGGGACAAAAGCTTTCTAAACAAAGTGGAAAGCTGTGTGAACGGTGAGAAAGGAGGAGGGGGAGCAAATAAATAGAAACAAGGCACAATGAGAGGACGACACATCAACATCCCTGGGATGGAGCAAAAGCAGCCCTTGGAGAACAAAATGGAGAGCCTAAAACTCACCGATTAAAAAATAATAAATAATTAAGCATTCAAATCAAAACCTAGGCAAAGATTATCACAAATTTAACTTACGTAAGAAGGAAATTAATAAAAATAAACATTCATAAGAAGGAAATAGGAAAAAATAGGCGACCTGATTAACACAAATAAAGTTTTATTTTTGTTTTTATTTTATTTGTTTTGTTTACAGACTAATTAGAATGATTAAGAGTGCTCCATGAGGGCAGGATTTGGCCACTTTTGCTCTCTGCTACATGCCCGGTGTCTAATTAGTGTCTGGCATTTAGCTCAGAAAATAGTGCTAACTGCATGTGTCAGTCAATGAAAAAGGAGAAGATACAATTAAACAAATTTGGGAATGAGAAATGGGGCAAGACAACAGATATATATGATATTTTAAATCATAAGAGAAAATTGAACAAAATGGGAAAATAAAAAATAACAAAATCAACTTAAGAAAATATAGAGAATCTAAATAGCGCAATAACCTCAAAAAAATTAAAAAGTAGTCAAAGAGGTATGCAGTCAAAGGCGCCAGGCCCAGATAATTTTATGGACCTGTTTCAGAATAACATTAAGAAATATGTAACTTACATGCTACTTAATTGTTTCAAAGAAAATGAAAAGAAAACCTTCCAGATTACCCATGAGGCTAACAAAATCCTGCTACAAAAATCAAACAAGGACAGACAACACACACAGACACGCACATACACACATACATACGTGAGACCATAGAATTTATGAAGAGCAATGCAAAAACTTTAAACAAAATATTAACAAATAAAATTGAGCAGTATATTAAAAAAATAAACAGACCATGGTCATCAAAGTTTTATCTCAGAAATGCAAAAAGAAATCTACTAATATTTGTTACAATAACGGATTAAAACAATAGGCTTCCATTATGCTTCATAAGATTGGCAAATAGTTCAGTAACAGAAACATCAAAAAGACATGGGGAAATAAGCACTCTTGTACCTTGCTCACAGAGGGAAATTTGATACCTACGACAATGTTAAATGTATATATTAATATACCCTTTGTCCCAGAAATTCCACTCTTAGAGGTTTATTCTAAAGACATATTCAAACATGTTGAAGGCATGCACAAATATATTCATTATGACATTGTTCCTAATGAAGAAAAATTGGAATACCATAAATGTCCATCACTAAGGGAATGATCGATCACATGAATGAATGTCTCCAAAACACATTTGATAAAATTCAACCCTCATTCCTGATTTAAGAAAAAAAAAAAAAAGAATACACACTGAAACAAGCCAGGAAGAAAAATTCAATGAAGGGTATCTGTGAAAAGCTAAAACAAACAGCATCCCTACAAAAACAAGAAATGAAAGATAAAAATATTGGAAAGGAAAATCAAAAACTATTTTCATTTGAAGACTGTATAATTTTCTACCTAGAAAATCCATGAGAATCAACTGAAAAGGGATAAAAACTAGTAAGAGAGTTCAGAAATACAACTAAGAAAACAAAAAAACACAAAAGCCAAAACCTTTCCTATATACCAGCAGCAGCAGCCCATTTGAAAATATAATGAAAGAATGGTTGCTAGACCCAATAAAAGGCCAAACTGGAAAACCCCTTAGAGTAAACGTAACAAAAGCAAGGAAGAAATTTACCAAAAAATTTACTAAAAAATTTACCAAAATGACTCTGAGAAAGACCAAAGAAATGCAGAATCATACCACATGCTTTGAGAGGAAGACCCAATCTTTTATGAAAATCAATTCTCCTCCAAATTAGTCTATGATAAATTCAATGCAACTCCTATACAAATCTTAACCAGACGTTTTTGCAATTTGACAAGGGTATTCAAAAGTCCACCTGAAAGACTAAATATGCAAGAAAATTTTGAAGAAAAGAATAATGAAGGGGAAATTTGCATACCAGAACCTAAGACAAGGTCACAGTAACTAGCACAAAGGGATATCTGCCATAGGAACAGACAAATAATAGATTAGTGACATGGCATAGAAAGTCAAGAACCAAAGATGAGTTTATTGAGTGTTTATAATAAAATGACATTTCAACATAATGAAGAAATGACTCAACAAAAGGATTGGGAAGTGGAATGTCCATCCATTACAAGAAAATAAAATTAGATAAAATTACGTATCATTTCAGACCAGATAAAAAATAAATTTTCAGCTGGATTAAAGATGTGCAATCCACAAAAGTGTTACAAAACAATTAAGAAAAATATTTGTATATTTTAGGTTGGGAAAGGCCTCTGTAAACAAGAAATAATGCTTGGAATTCTGAAAGCTGATGATCTGACTGTATAAAAAGTATGCAGAAATGGCAATACACTTACAATATATGTAAAGAAGGAAGTGCTACTATCCTTCAAACAGAAAGAAAATGTGATAGAAAAATGAGCAAAAGAAATAAATGGAAATATCCAGAATAAAAACAAATTGTCAATAGATGACTGGAAAAAAAAAATGCTCAATCACGCTATCAAGATGGAGAAATGCACATTCAAACAATGAGCTGCCATTATCCTCCATAAGACTGTCCAAAGATTTAAATGATTGACATCATAAGTGTAGACAATAATATTGGGAAATGAGCCACCCTTCCCAGGGAGGGAAAAATTGTTAAAGGGTTTTTGCAAGACAATTTGGGATCTGAAATTTTAAATGTACAACCTTTTTGACCCAGCAATTCCACTTCTGGGGGTTTATTCTAAAGAAATATTTTCATGCGCTCAAAATTATGCACAAAACTATTTTTATTTTTTGTACTGAGGAAAAATGAAATATAAATGTCCAACGCTAAGGGAACAGCTAAATAATGTATGCATCATGTCACAGAATATAATGCAGCCATGACAAAGAAGGAGGTCCCAAGGACACTCACCATTATAGAGCCAACTACAGGGCCTTTGATCACCCACCACAAAACCGTGCTGTCATTCATATCCCAGCAGCTGAAAGACAGACAGAGAGAAGAGAGATCATGTTCGGGGGTCAGCCCAGATCTCTGCAGGACGCTGCCCCGCCTAGCTGGGAGTCCAATACGTTCTTCCCCTGCAAGTCCCTGAGGAGGGCTAGCCGCAGAGAGAGGTCCCTGGTGGCTGCAGACCCGAGTCTGGCCCTGGTTCTGAAATTCCCTTCATTTGAGCCTTGGTCTTTCCCTCTGCTTCTCTCTCAAGGCAGGGAGTGGAGTCCAAGAGTCAGGGTCACCAATGGGCTCCTGGGAAAGGGCCATGTTTCCCCCTCAGACCTATAGCTCTTAGGGTACAACCTCACCCTTAACCTTCTTCCTCCCCCCCTTAAAGGAAAACAGTAGAGCTGGGCCCAGAAGGGAGGGGCTCAAAAACCTCTTGCATTCTTTCCTTGGGTTGCCAACTGAGACATGGCTGGGTGGGTCACCCGCTTGGGGTCAGGGTTCAGGTAGTCCCCAGAGCTGAGCTGTAGGCGAGGCCTGGCGCTGGATGGTTCACTGGGGACAGGCCATGTGAAATCAGGGCAGCCATTGACAACCCCTCTGTAAGAACCTACTTTGTGCTCTGGCCCTGACTCCCAGGTATGTACTCACCCTGTGTCATCGAAGTAGAACCTTAGTGTAGCCCACACTGTCACACACACAGTTGGGGTCCCTGAGAAGGCAAGAAAAGGAGGCCTGTTATAACAGGAAAACCAACACGCCCAGCGTCCTCCTCAGACTTGGAGCTCCCAGGGGCCATCACCCCACTCCGAGACTCAGAGTTCCGGGGTATACTAAATGTTCCTCACACCCAGCCTCCTGGGGCTCTCTGTCTCCCCCCAGGACTAGCTTGCCTCTCAGAAGGACTCCTGGGCATAACTTCTCCCTCCGATGATGGGAGAAGCATCCTCCAGGCAGGAAGAGCAAGACAGGATCCCAGAAAAGGGTCCCCTAGGCCGTCAGCCTAGGGCAGGGCAGTGCCCCCTCCTCACCTGACAGTCCCTGAAGGTGGAACCAAGGACACATCTGGCCACGAGGCCTGAGCCTGTCCAGGCCACGGCCAGTGACCTACCCCAGCCAATAATGGTGTACCAGTAGAAGTATCTCCTCTCAGGGAAGAAGGTCTCCACCAGCAGGGTGAAGAGGTACAGCCCCTCAATGAACAGCCACAAGTAGTTGGACACGACGCAGTAGTGGAAGAAAACCATGACGGCCTTGCACTCCACCTGCAGGAGAACCGCCAGGGTGAGGAAGGCATGAGCTCCCCTCCCCTGCCTCCCCACACGAACCCCCAAAATCGAGCCTGCCAGGCTACTAGTAACTTCATGGAGATTCTTGAATTTCCAAGCAAACCGGGGAGATGCCTCCACCTGCAGGAACACACCCGACCTTTGGGGTGTCAGGCAGGGAGAGTGCGTCCCAGGGCACCAGGAGGAGGGCGCAGGGCCCGCTCAGCTCACTTACGGTGGAGACGAAGCAGTGGTTGCTGTCCTGCTCTGCATACAGGATCCAGTCTTTGATGAAGACGGAGATGGCCCTCAGCATGAACGACACGAACAGGTTCATATGGATGAAGTTGCGTGTGCAGTGCAGCTTCCTACACAAGCGGGTCCGAGAAAGAAGCCTTGGACCCCACGGCAATGACCCCGACGCATTTCATACCCTCCATGCTTGCGTGTGCTCTGGGCCAAGTCCGTGGCTTTATCTCAATGGGCCCCACTTCGGCCGCCCCACTTCTTGCCACCTCTCTAAATCCTCACTGACTCCCGGGGCCTGTAGTCTGGCCCTACTACTCCACACAGCCAGACTTGTCCCTCCTGTGGCCTCTCTCCAGCCAGACCAGGAAGACAAAAGCGAGGAATGTAGGTCTCCTGCCCGGCTCTGCTGGCTGTGTGGCCCTGGACAAGTCAGTTGCCCTCTCTGGGGTCAAGGTTCCCTCTGTTACCCTAGGGGTCGGGGAACTGCCTTCCAGGGGCTGCCATCTGGGGTGGGGAGTGGGGAGAGACAGAGCAAGGCCTCTGAGGCCCGGGCCAGCAGAGGTAGGCTGCGCAGAGGCAGGCTGCTGTAGCTCGAATGCTGCTGGGGTCTCACCGGAAGCGACACAGGATGACCATGGCGGTGGTGAGGGTGACGAGAGACGTGCTGTAGCCAACCGTGTAGAGGGCCTTCACGGACAGGTAGTAGTAATCCTGCAGCAGGGCACAGGACATGCGGGGCTGCATGTGGGGCCTGCCCCAGTCTCCCAGGCCAGGACCTGCCCACCCCCAGCCCAGCTCCTCCTCCCTCTCTTCTGCTCCTGCTGATATGACCTCCGTCACCCTCTAGCCAGGCCGAGCTGTGTACGCCCCTCTGCACAGTGTCAGCATCCTACAGATGCTCAGTAAATGCTTGTTGAAGGCAAAAGCGCTGACCTATGAGAACAGACAGCAGCCTTGGCCTGCAGAAAGGTCTGGGAAGCCCCCTGCTTGGCCTGGAGTCCTGGAAGAGTTGGGGGCTTGGCGAGGGGGGAGGCTCAGGAGCACACCAGCTGCTCCTCGGCCCTGCAGAGTGAGTGCATGTCTTGCCCTCCGTGCATCCAGCTTGGGTACACAGCAGGTGCTCATGGATGCTGCCAAGAAACCTGAGTTTCCTCAGCCCCACCCCACCACTTCTGGGGGCCACGGTGCAGACACTCACCTGGTCCCCAGTCTCAGATTCATAGTCGTCCAAGCCACAAGCATCAATGTAATGCGGGTAGGGCTCCGACCAGCCCTCCTCCGTGCAGTTCCGGCTCACCACCCCCATGTCTGCGGTGGAAAGAAAACTCGGTGAGGTGCAGAAATGACTGAAGAGGACCCTGCAACACTAATGCCAAAATTTCTTCTTAAGTGGGAATTCCCAGAAACCCATACACACAGCTGGGAAGCATGGGGACAGAAGGTTCAAGAAATCAGTGATTGCCGATGGCAGATGAGGTGGGGAGAGAGGGACAAGCTGATCTCCTAACCAAAGACGTGGAGACTGCGCTGGCTGCACCAGCATCCCGGCATCCTTCCCCTCTGAAACACTCCCACGTGCTCACCAGGCAAAGGCCTGAGCCCTCCTTGGGCCCTAGATCAGCACTTCTCAAATGTCAATGTGCAAAACCACCACCTAGGAGACTGATCACAAATGCAGATTCCAGGCCCACCCCCAGGGATTCCGTGTGGGTCCTTGCACACCTTGAGTACACAGCTCTAGGTGATGCTTCCTCTTGGAGATTTGGGCTCCAGCAGCCCCAACATCCCACACTAACGGGACACATGCCTTGCTTACTTCGCAAGGACCAGACCTCCACTAACCTAGGGCCAGATTTCGATTGACTTTAAGGCCATTCCGTGGGACACCTGAGGACATGAGGTCAGCCAGTTATTTGCTGGCTGCAGAGGACAGTCTTGGCTCATTTTCGCCTTGCTCGGGGTTGTTTTTTTAGCCTTTTATGACAGCTTTTTCATTCTCCCCTCCCCAGATGGTCTGTAAGTGTGAGCCACTGATGTCCAGGGGAGGGGAGGAAGAAAGCAGAACCCCCTTTCTTCCGGCCCAGCCCCTGGGCATGGCCCCAGACTGATGCCTCTTCCCAGACAGGCTTCCTGGGAGTTTACCTGATGTGTTAGGACACATGGAATGGTTCTTCCCTTCACAGGATTCAGGACATGGTGGAAAACAAGAGACACCTGCAGAAAAGGGGCCCCGGCGCCCACACTGCTGGACAGAATCCTCCCCTCCGTGGCCGAGACCCCCTCTGGGGAGCTCAGGAAGCAGGAGGGAGGGCAGTGGGCCGGGGAGAGGTGCAGAGGAGGCAGAGGCCGTGAGAGGAGATCCCTCCATGCTGCCAACCTGGGTCCTCCCCGTTGTGGACGTGGAAGATCTAAGACCAGTTCTCACCAAATCAGAAACCCACTTCCTGAGACTTGGGGAAACAGCAGAGGGGGTGACCCTGCAAAACAGGAGAGCTCTGCCCACGGTGGCCAGCCTGGTCTCCATCCCTTCCCCAGTGCTGACTTGCACGGCACAGGACAGGAGGAAGGCTGGCAGGCCCTGGGACAGCAGCGCGGCTCGCTTCAGTCCTGCCAAACTGTCCCTTCGCCCAGCAAATCTGCCTCAGGCAGCCTCCTTTCAAGTTCCTCTGAACGCTTCTTTCAGAAAGTCTGAATGTCGCAGGGGAATCACTGCCTTGGCCAAGTCCCCTCCCCTCCCTGGGTCTCATTTCCTCTCTGCTTTGCCCACATCGGGGTGGTGGGAAGAGGAAAGGGAAGCTTTTTTGAAAAACAATTTTTTTAAAAAAGTGCCCTAAATGGAAAAGCCACTTCCTTTCTTTTATTTTCCTTCTTTCGTTTTTGTTTTTTTTGTTGTTTTTTTTTCTTTTTATAACACAGTGTGGGCTCGGAGAAGTATAAACCTCTTTGTTCAGAACTGTTCCGTGAATGTGCCACTGCATTGTTCTGATAGAAATCTCCGGAAGATGGAGTGTTCTTGAGATTGTCAAAACCCTGCAGTGACTGTGCCTACTTCCCGAGGCTGCTTTGCCCCAGCCACGGCATAGGTACACAAAACCTCAGGGCAGTGGCTCCCAAAGTGGCTGCTCTCCCCAGATGAGCCCATTGGCAACGCCCGGGAGACCGCGCAGACACGCACATTCCCAGGCCCCACCCTGGGCCTATGCAAGCAGAGACTCTGGAAGCGGGGGTCAAGGAACTTGTGTTTTAACAAGCCCAGGAGGTGACTGTGATACGCAGTTGAAAGTGTGAGAACCGCTGTTCCACATGGAGTTCAAAAACTATCAGGGACCATCTAATCCAGGAATCCTTCATGTGAAGTCCACAAAGGGACTTAAAGCCCCTTTTTGGCTCCCCTGAAATTCTACACACTATGTTCTACCTGCGTGCTTTTCCAGGGAGAGAATCAGTAGCTTTATTAGAGAAGAAAAATGACCTGCCAAAGGTCCCAAAGCCACTGAGGGGCAGAGCCCAGCCTGGATGGGGGTCTCAGAGCTCACACATCAGCAGACGCCCTCCCTCCAGGCAGCCCCCAGTGGACCCCAGCCAATCCCCTTACCTGAGAGATCCAAGGAGTTACTGTCAGCAAAATCAAACTCACCTGCAAATACAGACATGGGCATGCATTAAAATGCCAGCTTTGTCAACCCGCCAGGGTTAGCCACAGTTTGCTCTCCCCCCTGGAAGGCCAAGGCTGCCCGCGGTCTGGAGGAAGTGAGGGGCGGGGTCCTGGCCAAGAGGCAGCAGCACGCACAGCAGCCGCACACCTTTCTGACACACCGCACCTGCTGACACCAGTGTCATTTGGTGTGCATTTCTGTGCTGCTCAGGATCGCCCACGACTCAGTCTCCCACCACCAGAGCACTGCCCAAAGGAAGGGGGGCCTCCGGGTGGGGAGGAATGGGAGAAAATGGAACAATGCAAAAGGATGCTGAACCTTCTCAAGGAAAGAGCAAAGAACGGCGACATGGGCCCAGGACTTGTGGTTACCGTTTTCGGTGCTTAACTCTTGGCCTTCAAAACTGCTCTCCACCCAAAGGAACCCAGAACCCCAAAGACTTCACCCTCAGACATTTTTCTCCTTCTCTCTCTACTCTTTATTTTCATTTCTACCCTTTTCTTCTGCCGAATCCCCTGCTAGCAATGAACGCCCATTTCCCCTCTACTTCTCAAAATCCTGTTTCCAAGGCCCAGCTGACACACCACCTCCTCCAGGAAGGCTCCCCTGATCTCTTTACTATTCTGCGTGCACACTGCATCACTGGCTCTCTTCTGTTCTCTGCCTCAGTGTGCATTCCAGCTTCCCAGCCAGCCATCAGGTTTGCCAGCATCTGCACGAACTCACACGCACATTCAGGCCTGTACATAGGCACCTGCATGCGCCTACGCACACATGTGGCCTTGCTTTCTAACCCCTCCACTGGTGAGTCTCATCTTCCCAAACAAGCCCGTGAGGGGTATGAGGTCGAGAGCTGTGCCCTGCATCTTCCCGTAGCCCCACCTCCAGGATGGCCGCGGTGGGGGAGGGGGCAGGGAGGAGGGAAGAACCCACCCCTGCCGAGCCTCTCACTCCACCCCCACCCGATCCCCACGCCAGAGCCTGGGCTTTCCCGAGGGTAGGCTCCAGCTGGATGGACAGACGGACAGATGGACAGCGGTCTGTCCTCACCAAGGTTCCTCTTACCGATAGTTTCGGTCTCCCAGACTGAAAGAGAGAGAA
>RJWJ010009366.1:0-50189 GCA_004363605.1 Indri indri
TTTCAACTTGAGTTTGGCAGCTGTCGATGGTGGGAGCTGTCTAGAGAAGGCCTCATTGTTATTCTAAAATCACATTTTGTAGCTCCCCATGCACGTAGGCTACATCATAAATTGACCCTTGGGGGAAAATTTTTCTCTCTCATATAATATTCTCTTTCTCTATTAAACATTATTCCTTCCTCTTTTTTGAACTGGCTGCAACTGGTGACAGAGGAAAGCAAGTAGAATGGGACAAATGTCGACAAAGAATAATATTGCTTACATTTTCTTAGCAATCTAATTTTAAAAATCTTTAATAACCAGGATTTTTACTGATCACCAAAAAATTTGTGGTGCCAGTAGGGGATGTGTTATCATCATTTCCATTTTACAGCTGAGTCTACTCAGACCCTAAACCATTCAATGAAATCAATTAATAGAAGGAACTAGGCCTAGAATCCAGATAGCTTGCTTCTAAATTCCTTGTCCTTTTCCCCCAAAATAGAAAAAGCCTAGAGGCTTCAAAGGAAACAGCAAACAAAACTTCAGCCAATATTGAAAATGTTCTTGGAAATAAATTTAAGATATCTCAGGTCATGTTGTCAAACAAAAGGTCTCTTTTCCCCAGGCTGAAAGTCAAACCTAATTGTTTACCTCCTTTAAGACCCTAACTTTGGGCTCATGACTGACCTTCAAACATTTTTCTCTTACTGGTTATCAAGAACCGTTACTGACTTCCCTGTGGCTATCAAAGAGGACTTTTCAACACTGTGAAAAGTTCTTCCTCTTATGGTGGTGTTTGTCCTGTGTGGCTTATTTCTTTGTTTAAAGCTTTGCAGCTGTGTGTGCAAGAGGAGTGGTTCTTGACCTGAGATATCTTAAATTTACTTCCACTGTGTTGACTTAAATGCCTGTAGTCTCTCATTCGCCACTCCCCTGCTACAGGCACTCCTGCTGCGTTACACACTTTGCATAATTAGAAAGATGTACAGTAAACTGGACTTTGCAGAAGTGCAGGTAGGACCAAATGCTCAAAAGCAATCTTATAGTTACTTGTTTTCAACTCCACAGATAATTGTACTATGCTTTTACATTTTGCATTCAATTTTAATTGCTCATTCATGAAAAGACATTAATCAAAATTAATAATTTATCCTAAAGCTAGCTAAAAATTCCTTGGTAATCTGGAAATGTCCTAACTTTAAAAATGTGGAGAAAAATATATTTAGAGTATGCTGAAATAATTTTTTTAAAAAGCTGTATTCCAAAAAAAATACTATTTATAGGATTCAACAAAGTAAAACATATTTGTACACAAATAATTTAATAAATCAATTCTCATAAATTTTGATTGAAGAATTCAGAGCAGAAAAATATATTCCATTTTTCCATGTACAATATACTGAAATGCATGCCAGTTTCAGTTATGACAAATTATACCTTGGGAAGAAATGTATATTACTGTGTGTATATGTGGAATTAATACAGCTTCACAGACTGCAAGAACTCCAATATTTTCAACCACCAGATGGCAGAAATAAAGCTACAGTGCTCTGGACTCTAAAGACAGATTACACACAGAAAAAATGAACTGCAGTCTCCGTCCTGATTTTATTTTTAGTTGAACAGACATAAAAATATAATGCAGCAAAATCCTGCTGTGTTAAATAGAAAAAATTATTTTCATTAACAATAGTTTTCCATTTGAATCGTCTGCCAGCTCATTATTTTTCCATCAATTAGACTATGTTGCCTTTTAAAAGAATCATTTTTAAAAACAAGCTACCAGCAGATCTGGACTATAAAAGAAATTCCCATGCAATCAGCCTCTCCTTTTGGAAGGCATTCTAAAACAATCTCACTTGTTTCCAGTCATGTATACTCTCCTTGCTTTACTTTCCCAACCTTTTATCCTTTACATTTTTCAGAAACTGGTCAGTTGTCCACGCATCTCTGAACTGCTCTGGATGGTGGGTTTGCTTACGTCATTCTGCCCTATGTGCTTAAATGGTTTCTTGTGATCTCCTGTACTGACAATATAGGTTTAAATTTGGTTCATTGCACTAATTTGTATGCATTATATAGTAATAAAATAATAACCATAAAAATAATAGTAACAATAAAAAATAAATGTACATAAAACATATATGAACAGGCTGATTCTAGGAATCTGGAATTATTCTCAATCCAGTGGTATAAGGATTTTGATATTTCAATGCTTTCTTCTCAACCTCTATAAGAGATACCATGAAAGAGATTCTTAGTCAATCAAATTAAAAGGATTTTTATAAGATCTAATATTTGATCATCCTTAGACTAGCTGAATTTTAAGTATTCTCAATGTAACATTTTATTAATGTAGCTTCCCAGGTGGCGGAGCTCCTCCTTCTGGTGGTGCTTCCTCAGGCCCCACCATTGAAGAGGTTGATTAAGCCAACCCAAGTATAGATGTAGCATTGTTCCACACAGTAAAACACTGAAGGATCTAAATTTATAGCAAATTTTGTGGCAGATTTAAAGTTGAGCTGCTATAGTAAATTACTGGGCATTCTCAATACTTGAATATGGAACATGTGCACAGGGGAAGGAAATAACATTGCACTTTATAAGTACTGTATTGTAAGTGGAAAATGCAATGTCTTAAATAAAACTGTATTTAAAATTGGAAAAAAATAATAATCATGTAAATAGTAATAGCAATAATGTTGAATCTTGACTCAGTGTCAGAAAGTGTTCCAGGCACTATGAAAAAGATCAAAAATTTTAAACTTATAAAAACCTATGAGGTATGTGTAATGCATGTTCCCATTTTATACATTAGAAAACCGAGTCATATACAGGTTATGTAACTTTCCCAAAATCCCACAGGTAACACTTAGCTGAGCCCTGATTTTACCCAAATATCCAGGTTCTCCAGTCCCTGTCCTTAATCATTGCTTCATGCACCTGAACTGCCCTACTAAAAAATTATGTATTCAGTGTTATGATATGCCCTTATTCAACAAAAATTTATTGAGTGCTTACTTAGTATTAAGGATTAAATATTTACAGAAAAATTTTAAAAATGGACCTGATCCTGACAAGTGTATGATCTGATGGAGAATACAGACATGTGATTAATAAGGACAATAAATCTTTATGTGTTCCATGACAGTTAGGTATTAGGTATAAAAGCAAAAGCGAGTGAATACAATTCTCAGAACGTACTTTGGCCAGATGTCTTCTGATAGGTGACAGGAGAAGTATTCCAGGTCAAGGGAGAAAAGGTATACATGGGGGCAGAAGTATTAAAGTCATATATACAAGGAAATACAAGTAGCTCATTATTCCAGAAGCTTAAGTTTTAAAATGGAATGCCATGGATGCACATATTTATTAAAACACATTGGATGGTACTTGATGACTCTGTATTTCTCTATATGTAAATATTATCTCAATTTTTTAAAAAAAATAATGGGTTGCCAATTTAAAAAGAAACAAGGTGGGAGAGAGAGAGGAAGAGGCCATGTCACAGTTGGCTTTGCGTGACATGCTAAGGAGTATGCATTTTACCATACATACATTGGGGAGCTTCCAAAGGATTTTTACCAAGGGAATCACTGGACCCAAATGTTTTAAAGGGAATTATTGTAACAGCAGTATGAGGATGAACTGGAGCGGCATGAGGCCTGAGATAAGCAGACCACATAGAAGACTGTTGCAACAGTGAAGCAAAGGATGATGAAAATTGGAATGAGGCAGCTGCTAAGGAAATGAAGAGTAAGAAATGGACTGGAAGCTATTTGCATATGCAATTTATTGTCCTGCTGAAGGTATGTGATCTAGAACAAAAAAAGGTAGAATTATAATGTATCAAACAAGAGCAAGCTTGTTTACTGGGACTAGAGGGAAGGTGGTAAGGATCTTAACAAAGAAGTTATAATTTGTTACTATAGCTGATCACCTTAATTTTCCATATATGGTAAGGTCATAAATCATCTCCAGACAGAAACGATCTAAGTTGTGATCATGCGAGGAGACACCTTGAGGAAAATGTGAGACTTCATAACAATAGCCATGGAGAATATCAACATATCCTTTCATCCCTGGGATGAATCCCACTTGATTATAATGAATAATCTCTTCAATGTGCTATTGAATTCAGTTTGCTAGCATTTTCTTGAGGATTTTTGTGTCTGTGTTCATCAGAGATACTGGCCTATAGTTTTCTTTTTTTGTTGTGTCTTTGTCTGGTTTTGGTATCAGGGTGATACAAGCTTCATAGAATGAGTTTGGGAATAACCCCTCCTCGATTTTTTGAAATAGTTTAAGGAGCACTGGTGTTCTTCTTTGAATACCTGGTAGAATTTAGCAGTGAAAGCTTTGGGTCTTGGGCTTTTATTTGATGGGAGACTTTTTATTACTGCTTCTATCTCATTATTGGTTTATTCAGGTATTAGATTTCTTCCTGGTTCAATCTTGGTATGTTGTATGTGTCTAGGAATTTATCCATTTCCTCTAGGTTTTCCAATTTATTGGCATGTAGTTGCTCACGGTAGTCTCGAACGATCCTTTGGATTTCTGCAGTATCAGTTATAATGTCTCCTTTTAGATCTCTGATTTTATTTATTTGGGTCTCCTTTCTCTTTTTCTTAGTTACTCTGGCAAAAGGTGTACCTATTTTGTTTATCTTATCAAAAAACCAACTTTTTGTTTCATTGATCTTTTGTATTTTTTCATTTCCATTTAATTTATTTCTGTTCTGGTATTTATTATTTCTTTTCTTCTACTACTTTTGGGTTTTGTTTGTTCTTGTTTTTCCAGTTCTTTGAGATGCATCATTAGGTTGTTTATTTGCAGCTTTTCTACTTTTTGGATGTAGGCTTTCATTGCTATAAACTTTCCTTTTATTACTGCTTTTACTGAATCCTATAGGTTTTGATATGTTGTGCTTTCATTTTCATTTGTTTCAAGAAACTTTTTTATTAATTTCTTAAACTCTTCATTAACCTACTGGTCATTCCGGAGCATATCATTTAATTTCCGTGTCTTTGTGTATTTTCCAGTGTTCCGCTTGTTATTGATTTCTAGTTTTATTCCATTATGGTCAGAGAAAATGTGTGGTATGATTTCAATTTTATTTTTTAAATTTTTTAAGATTTGTTTTGTGGCATAATATATGGTCTACCCTTGAGATGATCCATGAGCTGAGGACCAGACTCTCATGATAAGAAAGCCACTCCCATGATAATGGCTTTAATCCATTCATGAGGGTAGAGGCCTCATGACCTAATCACCATTTAAGGGTCCCACCTCCCAACACTGTTGCATGCAGATTAAGTTGCCAACACATGAACTTCAGGGAACACATTCAAACCCTACCACCGCCATTGTTTTGAGACCCTGTGGCACATGGAAGGTGGGAGAAGGAGCATACTACACACGTCGGGCATCTGAGGAACACATGTGATCAAGAGTATATTTTCAGTTAACTTAAGAAGGCATAAGGTGCTTGAAGATGTAGGGAAGGTTGTTCAAAGAACCTGTCATTCAACAGTGAAATAAGAGAAAGATCTGGAAGGAAGAATCACACAACAGTGTGGGGATTAAAAACAGTTTTAAAAAATAGCATGTTGACAAAAATTAACAGGAAAATGTGATTTTTAGGTTGATGAATGAAAGATGGGGAAAATTATTTTCTTAATATAGTTCAAGGACTATATTTGATGTTGATATCTGAGACATTTTGAAGTCCAAAAACCTTAAAAATAAGATGTTAAAATTCTTATGCCCCTGGTGACTATCCTGCCCTGATTAGAAAGACAGATACCTACTAAAGACAAAAGAAGAGGGGGAAAATCATTAAAAAACAAAGCAAACCTCTGGGTTTCTTGCCTCCTTAGAAGGTGATAGTGTTCACAGAACAGGCCAGCAGGCTGCTAAGCAACTTAGAATAGTTCCTAAACCTTTTTGTCCAAACATTCACATACAAGTTGACAATTTAAGTAACAGAATTTATGCCTTGAAGCCAGAATAGTATTATTTCCAAACATATGTCTACAATCACATTTTCCTAAAACTTAAAAAGCTTCATAGCAGGCCAGGCAGGGCCCACAGCAGAGGGTCAGGAGTGAAAGGGATTTGCTGTGCCTCAGGGCAATCGCGAATTTGCTCAGTGAAGCCAGTCAGCACACCCTGGCTGAAAACACGCATGTTCATTTGTTGGTGGCGATTTTTGTTATTTTGTTTTGTTTTTACTTCTGACCTTCACATAATTCATTCAACAAAGGAATAACTTGAAAGTAGGTCAGTTCTAATCCACACAGTTTGGAATACATATTTAAATGTTTCTTAGTAACTGAGAGATAGAAATAGTAAATTGTGGAGTTTAAGGAATTCGCCCCTGTCCTAATTGTTTGGATGTAGACTTAATCTTTTCCTTGATCTCATTTTAATTAGTGATTTAAGAATCCTAAGGCCTTGAGAATAAACATCCCTTCCCATCTTAGATTTCTATCGTTCTTTCTTGATGATAGTCCAACCACTGAACCATAAGATGCTGGAAATTCTTTATTATATGGTAAACCAAAATCGGACTTGATTTTTTTTTTAAACAAAGTCTGCAGTCTGGAAACTTACGGAAAAGTTTTCAACTAAATAAATTGAAGTTTTCTCTACTGTCCTTTGTTCTGTGCATTCAAAACAACTTTCAGCTTCCTAAATGTGATACGGTGACCTAAGTCTCATCCCCACCTTGTTCTCCTGGACACCACTTCATACTTTTTCCAAGCTCGGTTTTTCTGCTCTGCATTGCCTCTCAGAGTAAGGACAAAGTAACAGCTCAAAAGCAGTGGCTATCTCACATTTCCCTCAAGCAAAGACAACGTGATCACTTCCTTCCTCCTCCCACAACTGCATCCCAGTGTTGTTGTTCATTTACTTATACTTCCAACACTGTGGTTCCCAGAATGCAGCAGCATCAGAATCCCCTGGAGGACTTGTTAACACTCGGATTGCTTGGCCCCATACACAGAGTTTCTGATTCAGTAGATCTGGTGTGGGGCCTAAGATCTGGCATTTCTAACAAGTCCCCAGGTGGTAAGGATGCTGCAGTTAGGGAACCACACTTGAGAACCTCTGGTCTAATGTCTCATATTTCTATTATGAGTGTTAGTGCACATGTCTGATGCATCTTCTAAGGGAGGTCTGGGTACAGCCAATGATATTATAAGAAAGAATTTTTAAATAGTGAAATCTTCTACTTATTAAAATCCATTTAATTATTAAAATGTCAAGCTGTACATGATTTTTTAGAAGAGCATTTCTTATATAAAATAAGATACATGTATACTTCTGTGAAACAACAATCTTTTGTGCTTCCAAGGTTTCCAATCCTTCCATGGAAAATGTGAAGTGATCACAATCTTTTATCTCTTCAAAGAATCAACAGAAATTGAGTATTTTTTTAAAAAAAATAAAAGTATGTGTATGTTTAATGGTCTGGAATTTACGTTTCACTTACTAAGAAAATAGTAACAGTCGACACTTAGGAGTGTCTACTCAAGGTTTCTCCAGCAATGTTATATGTTCCAGGGTCGTTATCTCAGGTACTTTGTATACCAAAATAAAAATGTATAATGCCAATTTTACACACGAGCATGCAGAGATTAAGTAATATAGCCAAGGTAACAGAAACAGGAAAGGCATAAGCAAATTAAATTCATATTCAAATTAAATTCAGAAATTATCCCAGGTAAATATCTACAGTTTTGACAGGCCCACCGTTAAATATCAAGGCACTTCTGTTTAAAAAATATCATTGATGTACATGAGAAAACACTAGTTAGTGTTTCCTTCTTAGAAAACATTACTTAATGTTTCCTTCTTGACACCGCTCATCCTTACTTTTACTCCAAGCTAGAGATAACTAGCATTCCTTCTCAGAGTAATAAAAATGTATCAGCTTAAATGTATAATTAAGAAATAATTGCTCAGAAATTATTGGAAATGTGAAAATATTAATTTTTTTATAAAAGCACTCTGCTGGGCAGTAAACTAAGAGAAAGAGAGAAAGTAAACAAGAGTTAGTATATAATTTCAACTAAAGATAGTTTCCACTATTCTGTGTAATTAAGCCAACTGGGATTTTAAATCAAGGTTATCTACAATGAATATAATTCACCTGTTGATAGTCAAGAATTAAACATTTTATGATTACTGTTTTACAGGCAAGCAAACAAGAACAAGCAGTCTTTCCCAGGAGAGTACAATAGGTCAGGAGTAGGTTAGAAAAACAGTTTTCTAACTTCCCTTACTTGGATTAGCGTATTAAACGCTGTGAGCAGATTCATGCATTACTGAAAAAAAGGCTGATACTCTCTCTGCCTATGTTCTGAAAAACATTCCTTGTGTATGGTAAAAATTCATTTTAAATTCCACTTTACTGTCAAGGCATACTAAGTCTGAATTTAATCAATTTATTTTTTGAAAATTTAAAAGGGCAATGATGATACAAATAGAAGAAACAAACATTGACATCATCATCTTGAGGAGGGCTTTGAACATCACGTTCAGAACGTTAAGGAACCACATTGAAGATACTTTAGTAAGATGGAAATATTACTAGAGCTGTAATTTTTGAAGTAAAGGCTGATTTTCTAGTATGTATATTACATTCAGGATGCCTCTTTAGGAGGCAGAAATAGAACTAAGGCAGGGTTGAATATTAGCAAAAATGTTAGGAATTGAAAAGAGAAAATGAAATAGATAGAAAGGGCCTTGTGGACACACAAGAAGCGGGAGAGGGGACAAGTTCATGAAAACGAAGGTGTGTGCGTCCTAGCTGTGTCACAAAATTGATCTGTGGTTACAATTTAGGTAACGTAGCCAGAGGTTGACACTAATAAGGCTGAATTGGGGAGGAAAAAAAATTTTTAATTGCTGCAATGTAATACAATCTACCACATTTGGTTAAAAATTTGTTTTGTCCGCATTTGTTTCTGCAAGGTTTCTGAGGACACAATCAACCAGGGTCCACTTTAAATTAAAGCAGATATATGGATAGATCAGGAAAAATAAAAAGATATCCAATATCAGCATTTCTATTAAGAATTGTACTGGAGCATCTGGCCAATAGAATAAAGCAATAAAAAGAAATAAGTATCAAAATGCAAGAACTAAAACTGATATTATTTGCAAAGGGTGTCACTGTCTATATTTAAAAAAACACACACACAAGAGAAATAATAAGAGTTCAACAAGTTGCTTATTATTAAAAAATCAATATATTAATTTCTATTCACCAGCAAAAAATAAGTTAGAAAAGTAATTTTGGAGGGAGCATAACTCCCCACTCCTGAAGTGTGGGCTGTACATAGTGGCTTCCTTCTAAAAGTACAAAACGGGAGGACAGAGGAAGAGTAACTGTACAATGGAGAAATAGGACAAACACTATTTCAGCCAGATGATCGAGGTCACACCAACAGTTATCCTGTAGGCAGTAGGTACCTTTGATATGATATGATGAAAATGGCACTTTACCTCTGTGGTCTTCCTCCCCAAAAGCCATTATCTCAGTCTAATCATGAGAAAAAACATCAGACAAGTTCTGAGGAACAGTCTGCAAAATACCTGACCAGTAAGTTATATTCAAAATAGCCAAGGTCATCAAAAACAAGGAAAATATGAGAAACTGTCACAGCCAAGAGGAGCCTGCAAAGACATGATGACTAAATGTAACATGGTATCGCAGATGGGATCCTGGAACAGAAAAAGGAATTAGAAAAAAACTTAGGAAATCTGAAATCTGAACTTTAGTTAATATTACCATATCGATGTTGGTTCAACAATGGTAACGAATGTACCACCCTAATATAAGACATTAATAACCAAGGAACCAGTCAAGCTGGGGCAAGGAAACTCCTTGTACTAGCTGTTCGGTTTTTCTGTATAATTAAAACTTTTAAAAAATAAAGCCTATTAATTTAAAAATAAATTTTTCACTTATAATATCATCAAAAATGTAAAATACATAGTAAGAGTTTAACAAAGATTACAAAACCTTTATAGACATATTTATAAAACCCTCTGAAAAAACATTTTAAAAAACAAAATGCAGTCACGCATGGCTTAACAATGGGGATGTGTTCTGAGAAATGCAGAGTTAGGTGATTTCATCATTGTGCAAGTATTATAACTGTACTTACACAAACCTGGGTGACATAGCCTCCTACACACCTAGGCAGTATGGTACAACCTCTTGCTCCTAGGCTATAAACCTGTACAGCATGTCACTGTACTAAATACTTTAGGCAACTGTAACACAATGGTAAGTGTTTGTATTTCTAAACATATCAAAACATAGAAAAGATATAGTAAAAATACAACATTATAGTCTTATGGGACCATTGTTAAACGTGAGGTCCATCATTGACCAAAATGTCATTATGTGGAACATGACTGTATAGAAAAATATACCATGAACAATAAATATAGATCTCAATGTTGTAGGGATATCAATTCTTCCAAAACTGATCAATAGTTTGAAAATAGTGTCAGCCAATATCCCAAAAAATTATTTTTGTGGAATTTGACAGGCTTAATCAAAAATGCACATGGAAGTACAAAGACCAAAGAATAAATAAGATGCTCTTTACAAAGATAAAAATGTGAGAAGAATTTCCTTACCAAATATCAGGAATGTTATAAAGTTATAGCAGTTAAGATAATCCAGTATTGGTGCAGGTATAAACCGATTAAACAGTACAGACAGTCCTTCTCTCCCCTCCAGAAAACAAAAGCCCCACACATATTTGGAAACTTGATTTATGACAGAATTGGCAATATAGGCTAGTGGGAAAAGAATAGGGTTTTCAATAGATGGTACTGGGACAGGTGTTTATTTTTATGAAAACACAAAATCGAACTCTTACTTCAGATTACATACAAAAACATTAATTGCACCAAGATTTAATGTGGAATATAAGCCATAAAACTTTTAAAAGATAATACAGAAGTTTATCTTTATGTTGTCAGTTAAGGAAGGTTATCTTAAATAAGATGCAAAAATTCACACACACACAGAAAATGATTAATAAAATGTTATGGCATCAAAGTCTGAAATATCAACTGTTAGTAAGACGCAAATGCAACTTTCATAAAATGATGATATGAATGCCAGTTACTTCAAGCATTCTGGAAAACAAATTTACGTTCTTTAACAAAGCTTAACCTGTAACTCCATAATTCAATATGTGGGTATTTACCCTAGAGAACTCAAGCACAAGTGCATCTGAACAAAAATACTCCTAATGGGATTGAATATTTATGGAAACAACCTAATGTACATTAGCAAAAAACAAATAAATAATTTGCAGTGTATTCATATTGTGTTAACACTAGACAACAGTGAGAATAAATGTATTGCATCCTCAAAAAATAATAAGAATGAATTTCAGGAACATAATGTATAATAAAAGTAAAAAGAAAATCATAGAAAAATGTGTGCAATGTAATTCCTATTTAAAGCTATGCAAAAATTAAACAAAATATTGTTTTGGCATAGAAAGATATATAGTAAAAGTCAAAAATCAAAGCAAAGTTAAACATTAAATTGATGATTTAATTTCCTCTGAGCTAAGAGAAAAGGGAATAGAATTCAGAATAATATACAAGATTTCAAAGGGAATAATAATCATTTTCTAAAACCAAACGTTGAATAGAGCGTACATTTAAATTATCATTCCTTACACCTTACACATATTTTATGTTTTAAATTAACTCCATATTTAGACACATAATTTTAAAACGCAACCAATAATAGCATGTGATACCCCAAGAGTCGGAATAAAGTCCTTTTGATTAGTATTTATAACACACTTCAGAACAAACTTAAATAGATTGGATTATTTTTCTAATTATTTTTGCCCATTTTTCTGACAACATGATAGGAAAAAAAGGAGAAAAAAACTGAAGTCCCAGCTGTTGGAAGTCTGAGTCATTGCTGCTCTATTTCTTTACCCTAAGAATGATAGACAAGACAGGAGAACTTGGGCAAGATGAGAGGACCATAGAACAAGGTTGTTTTAACAGTCATTTATTTCCATGTTTGTTGTTGCACAGACAGTTTTCACATTGCTTGATCAGCTGAAATGCTCAGTGAATCAATGTTCTGATTATTCTTTTTACTAATTAATTAAGATTAAGCCTCAGTTAATTAAAATATCCTCTCTACTTTTAATAGAAGTCTGAAGACGACAGAAGAGGTTGATGCTATAAATTTAAGATCACCAACAAGAGTCAGTACAGATGTGGCCCAATCTCTCATTTATAAAATAATACAGACCTTTGGACCTATAAACTCCTTAGAGATGTTCTATTTCTGCCCCTTATGTTGTAGTGGTTACACTGAATCTGAATCTGCTATTTGGGAACAGAGCTACTACTCTCAAAGGCTCCTACTTCTTTGGCATGTACGATGATTATTGATCCACATAATAAAACTTCAAAGTACACTGATGACTGAATGGCTAGAGATATTCCTCTGCCTTTCATTTAAAAGCAGGAAAGTGCACTGACTGATATATTATAGAAGACATTTTACAATGGTAAAAATAGAAGGATTGTCTGCTTTATCAAAGTTTAATGGCACTTTCTAGGACCAGTTAATAATGGAATGGCAATGGCTTTCCAAAGAGAGAGCTGAAATTTCAATTTAGCATGAGAGTAAATAACTACTATTGTAAATGAATCATTCTTTAAAGACCTAAAATGCTGTTCTACCCAAAGCACTTAGAGCTGAATTCTGAACCATGTAAATGTTTCAGAGTGCTTATTATCATCAGTGAGTTCTCAGGTAAAACTGAAGAATGTCAATAGGCAGAAATTAATAAAGATCAGCATAGATTTCAGAGGCTTCATTAATGCATGTTTCTTCAGACATTAAAAAAATTCAAGGTATCAGATGGGTCCTTGCCATGACTTATGATGCATGTAATGGCTTCTCTAGTTGAATCTATTGACTTGGCTAGAATTTAGTATCATTGTAACTTTGTGGCAGCATAAAAAGTGATTGCTTATGTCTTAGGAATGTTGTATTATGGAACAAGTCAATATATTTTTAGAACATAAAGCTGCAATTCGATGTCATTTGAAAATCTAGCTTATAAAAACCACAAAGCTGGAAATTGAAGAAAAATATCACATCGAGTTTCTTAGAGAAATATGGAAAATTATTATTATCACATGCATACTATTATTTTTTTTATTTCAGGATATTATGGGGGTACAGATGTTTAGGTTACATAGGTTGACCTTGCCCCCTCTACCCCCCAAATCTGAGTTTCAAGTGCGTCCGTCCCTGGGATGGTGCGCATCACACTCTTTGTATGCATACACCCGGCCCCTCCTCCCCCTCCCCCTCCCCCTCCCCCCTGCCCGACGTCCAATAGATGTTATTCTTATATGTGCACTTTTGTGTTGATCAGTTAATACCAATTAGATGGTGAGTACATGCAGTGCTTGTTTTTCCATTCTTGGGATACCTCGCTTAGTAGAATGCGTTCCAGCTCTATCCAGGAGAATACAAGAGGTGCTATATCACCATTGTTTCTTAAAGCTGAATAGTACTCCATGGTATACATACTCCACATTTTATTAATCCACTCATGCATTGATGGACACTTGGGCTGTTTCCACATCTTTGCAATTGTGAATTGTGCTACTATAAACATTCGTGTGCAGGTGTCTTTTTTATAGAGTGTCATTTGATCTTTTGGGTAGATGCCCAGTAATGGGATTGCTGGATCAAATGGTAATTCTACTCGTATCTCCTTAAGGTATCGCCATATTGCTTTCCACAGAGGTTGCACTAGTTTGCAGTCCCACCAGCAGTGTATGAGTGTTCCTATCTCTCCGCATCCATGCCAACATTTATTGTTTTGGGACTTTTTGATAAAGGCCAGTCTCACTGGAGATAAGTGATATCTCATTGTGGTTTTGATTTGCATTTCCCTGATAATTAGAGATGTTGAGTATTTTTTCATATGTTTTTTGGCCATTATTCTGTCTTCTTTTGAAGTTTCTGTTCATGTCCTTTGCCCACTTTTTGATAGGGTTATTTGATTTTTTCTTGTTGATTTTCCTGAGTTCTAAGTAGATTCTAGTTATCATCCCTTTATCGGATTTGTAGCATGCAAAAATTTCCTCCCATTCTGTAGGTTGTCTATTTGCTCTTGTGACAGTTTCTTTGGCTGTGCAGAAGCTTTTTAATTTGATCAGGTCCCATTTATTTATTTTGGTTGTTGCTGTATCACGTGCATGCTATTATTGACAATAATATGCCTACTCTTGTCACAAGTAATATTTGTATTAGGATGGCCTCAATTTATGACAGCAAAAATTTCAAGCAAACAGATAACTTACTCAGAATCTGGCCCAATAACACCTAAGATAGAAGGCAACAAGTTTATTCCTAATAGGCACCACCCATGCTGAAATCACAGAAATTATATATTTTCTACTCTTTTATATAATTTCTTTTAGATAATTTACTTCTTTTAGAAAACATAAGGAATTCTATATTTTTTTCATGGAAATTACACTGGGTCAGGAGTTAGAATCTTGTCTCAGATCAGCTATGTTATTTGGGGAAATCACTTTGCTTCTCTTGGCCTGCCTTAGTCTTCTATAAGCTGGAAAGCGTAAATTTATTCTTTTTTGACTCCTTCCCAAGCTAGCTGTCCATCAGCAACAGCAATATTTAAGGAATTTCTTAAAAACTCTGATTCTTGGGTTTTAATCAGTTTTAGGCAAGTCTTAGAGATCTACATTCTTTCTTAAAAAAAAAAAAAACAGGTGATGCTGACCTCATAAACAAGTTTGTAAATCAATAAACCACATGATTTCAAAGGTCTTTTTTATCTCTATGATTCAATAAAATATACTTGTTGATGAAGGTTACAATTCAGAGCATACTTATCCCAGAAGTTTAAAAGAATTTCATTGCAATTAAATTAACTTTAACATTGCAATAAACTGAAGCAAATATCTTTAAAAATATGAGGATGTTAAGTTTTACAAAATAGTTCAGGATCACTATTATGAACATAAACATCACTATAGGTACATACATAGGGCCAATTAGCAAACATGCTTATGACATGAAAGATTTAAACCACATTGAACTAAAGCAATCAGCCATGTTTTACATACTTCTGATGGGTCAGTCCCAGTTTATAAGGACAAATTTTATTTTATTGAAACATGATATATTTTAATGAATTTTCTTTAAAAAAACATAAGATTCTTAATGACCATGTAGTTTTTATTAAAGTGGTGTTCCCATGCCTCTGACATTCCCCCTTTGCTCAACCTGTAAAAATTAGCTGCAAAAGCTATCTTCGGGGTTTTAAACTGACCAACTTTCTGTGTGGAGTTATTTAGCATAAATAAACTGCTAGAATATTGGAAACTGTTTAAGAAATTTAAAAATAATGAATAATAAACTGATGGCATGGATGTTATTAGGAGATTGAGCCAATTGTCTCTTGAGACTAGTCCTAGTTGTATTATTAAGAGCAACTTTCCTATTCATTAGTGTGAAGGAATATTCACTGAATTCTTCTAAAAGCAGTGCTGTATCATATATATTTTATAGGAAAGTTCAAACACAACTTTCACATGATCAAAGTAATTATTCAATCTGCCAGGCTAATGCCTGCCAACCCGGGTTCTTCTGCCAGAGCCTGGCATCAGCCTCTGCACAATCAAAACCCAGTAGTTAGGCAATGGAAATATCAACACTACATTATTCTTGGCTTATTTATTCATAAGGTAGCAAAGCAGTGGAATAGCTGTGCTAGAAGCCTACTTTCTCTTCATGTAAAACGTTGGCCTAAGAGATCTGTAGAACTTGTTAAAAACAAAGAAGGCAGCAAGATTTAAAATAATAAAACCAATAAGCTATTAATTTTTCCTTGCTTATTTTCTCATTTTTCTTCCCCAAAATTTGAATTATATGTTTTATAAAATTTAGTTATAATTTGACTTATACTTAATCACTCTATTGTGCAAAAAAGAAGGGGTATTGTCTGGGACCAAAATTTATCTGAGAAATGGTATCTTCAGGACCTAGAATGTTGGTGGTGGTAGTAGTGACCATTAGAGACCCTCAAGGGAGAGTAAACCTGAAGGAAAACTATCGTTATTTGGATATTTTTCTTTAGATTCTCAATGCAGTGCTCAAATGTTGAAAATTCTGTGTTTGCTTTGTTTTAACAAGAAAAATATTTAGGCAATAGTTATTTTTAAAAGTGGGAGAAACTATCAGAGGGCTTAGCAGAAAAGTAAGTTTAAAAGAAAGTTAAAAATAAAGGAAACAGAGACTGATATAGCTGATTTGAATTTAGAAAGATCACCCCGGAGGCAATGCGAAGAGAGAATTGGAGAAGGGTGGGAATTGAAGGTCAGAGGCTTTGTGACTAAGTTGCACTTGCCCTGAGTCAGTGATGGCAAAAAGAACGGATTGACTTAGAGGGATTTTAAGGAGGTGTCAGCAATTGCTAACCAAATATATTTGGGGTAAAGAAGAGGGTTTTCTAAGCTTTTATCTTGGGAAGATAAGTAGACAGTGGTGCAGTTGCCCAAGAGAAAAAAAAAAAAAAAAAACCAGGAGGAACAGAAGGAGGAAATTTTGGTGAGATTATGTTTATATTAAAGCAAACTTTGAATTGCCTATGACAAATACTTGTGAAAATATTTATTTAATGGTCAGTTATATATGTGATCAGATATATCTCTCTGTGTGTGTACACACACGCATATATATATATATATAGGCTATATATATATACATAAGCTAGAGACAGATTTTGGAGTCGTCAACATAGTTGATGAGTGGCCAACATATTTACCAAGAAAGAGAAGGACTGTAAAGGGTCTGCTAGAACTGACAGCAGTGATTGTTTACAAAGATACTTGGAGACCCTGGCAAAAGATATAGCAATTTCATGGTGAGGAAAAAATAGAATTTTAGAGTTGAAGAATAAATTATAAATGAGGAATTGGAGACAACAATTGGAAGCTACTCTTTTTAGAAAATTTGGTGGAAAAGAAAGTGACAGAAAAGTAAAATAAAAAACAGGAGTTTGATATAAGAATCTTATGTATATTTATAGGCTTAAGGGAAAACAGTAGATATGGTATGTTTGAAGACAGAGGTGTTTGAAGACAGCGGAGAAAAAGAATGAAATATGAGGCAATATTTGAGACAGGAAGAAAGGGCATTTGAGCTCGGAAGAATACAAAGGTTTGGACAAGAGGATAGATGACTCCTGAAGTGTGATCAAGCTAAAAACAGGCAAGAATGGAAAGGGATGCCAAGAAATGTTTTCAGAGATGGGGAAAGGGCCAGAAAGTCTTAAATTTCTGATTATTTTAAAATAAAATTTTAATTTGTGTAATCGAAATAATACATATCCATAGTAAATATTTTTAAACACAAAACATTTGAAAAGAAAAATACAGCATTCTTCTCAATGTAAATATAATTGTCCCTTCCCCTTGTCTCCTCTTGTGAGTGGTCCATTTGAATTGGAACATTCTATAATTCATCCTGCACTGGGAATCACAAATGCCATTAACCACACTTTATTTTCAGCTCAGTTGTTTCTTCCTTTTATCGTGAACAGTTGACTCTAACTCTCCAATGTTTTTCAAATAGTTATCACCTACATCACTGCATTTTTTTGTTTTCCAAACATTTCTTTAAAATGTCTTATTTACGTCACTAAAGTTATATGAAAGCAAGAGCTACATTCTACTCATCTTTAGAATTCAACAACACAAATTCAGAGCTTTAAACACTGTAGACCAGCACTGTCCAACATAACTTTCTGTGATGGATAGAAATGTTTCCCTGTGATATCCAGTACAATAGCTATTAGCTGCTGTGGTTATCAAGCATTTGAAATGTAAAGAATTTAACTCTTAAATTTTTTATTGTATGACTCCATTTTTTAATATTTTTATTTTGAATTATTCTGGGTACATAATGGTATATCTTTATAGGGTTCATGTGATGTTTTGATACAGGCATATAATGTGAATTAATCAAATCAGGGTAATTGGGGTATCCATCATCTCAGGCATTTGTGGGAACTAAATATTAAAAACAATTGATCTTATGGAGACAGAGCATAGAATGATGGTTACTAGAGGCTGGGTGGGATAAAGTGGGGATGGTTAATGGATACAAATATATAGTTAGATAGATAGAATGAACAATATTTGATAGCACAACAAAGTGATTATAATCAAAGTAAGTTAGGGTATACTTTAAAATAACTAAAAGAGTGGAATTGGAATGTTCCTAAAACAAAGAAATGGTAACTCTTAATTTTGAGTAAAATTAAAATGTAGATAGAGCCTATTCTATTGAACAGTACAGTTCTACACAGTGTAGTGGTTAAAAAAAATATTTTTTAGTTGGTTTTTTGGTTGTTGATATTTTTGTTCCCTTTTATTTTCTTATATATTTTTTTCAAGGCTTACAGTGAATTAGATGGAGCAAACTAGAGGACAGATGACAAAAAAGGAGAAAGAAAAAAGTTAAAGCTGATGAAGGTTCTCAAAATTTCAGTCTTATTTAGTATATGGTCAAACAATCCAAATCTCTCAACTGATGTTCTGAAGTTCAGTCCTGAGACATCTGAAGGATGGATGAGTGCCAGGAACCTTGTATAAGTTCTATCAGACTTAATCTTTATAACAATTACAGGAAATACATCTCATTATCCCTACATCACAGACTAAAACCAAAACAAATCCCCCCTCCAAAAAAAAAACCCGAGACTCAGAAATTTTAACTTTACCAAAAGTGGCTAAATGAAAACTAGAATTCTAACCCTCATCAATGTCAAAGCCCATGATCTTTGCTCTCAATATGATGCCCAAATTGTATTCATCATGCTCTGTACTCTAAGAACACACTCTTACACACAGTATTTTAGAAAAAATTTGCTATAAAATATTTAAAACATAAACAAATCCTGTAGCAAGCAAAGGGCTAAATCCTCAACTAATTAAAAAACATTTGTTCTCCAAATGACTCATGGCCTAATGATTCTGGACAGACAAGATGATATCATATTTATTTTCATAAGTCAGTACTAGTATAATAAAATATTTAAACCTAAAAATTTTCTTATATGACATACATTTAATATATCACTATCTCAAATTAATTTGCTACATTTTACTTTTAAGATAAAAACAAAATCCCTGTATTTCAAAGATATTAAATTATTTTTCATTACCTCCAAAGAATAAAATTATAAAACTTACTCTTACCTTTTTGTTTGCTGTAAATCTATGGTACGTTCCTGCTGTCCTCATGACAAACTTCTCTACAGTTTCTTCAATTGTTTAGGTCCCAAATGCTATATTAAAAATAGACACATCTGTTTTATATTTTTAAAGTATTCTTAATCTTTAATTAAGAAATACATTGAAACCCTATTGTCAATGTATCCAAAGACTCAAAGAAATGTGATGGTTTTAAGACACACTGCCTATGGTCAAAAGGGTATACTTACTGCTTCCAAATGTCTATAAATAAACTATGGTTTCTTAAAAGGACCATAAATTGAACTTTGTTTTTATTAATCATCTAATTTTTTAAAGGCTGTCTTTGTTAGGAATGGAATCTATGTAATCATTTAAATATTTTTCAAACATTATCTTATGATAACATATTTTTTATGCTAGAATTCTTATTTGCCTTCAACTGCCTCTCATTCTTTTCACTTTCATTCCATATTCTCCTTCTGAATCATAATTGTGTATTCTATTCTGGATGAAATACTCTCATATTCCTCCAAAACGTGGCTGGTAAACAAAAGCATGTAAGAGTATACAGAAAAGGGAACCTCAGATCTCTTTCATCTGTGACTTTTAAAGTTATCCTTGGCTTTACTAAACTGTGGGTTGTTATGGCTGTTATTGTCTCAGCTAAACATAGACCCTAATTTAGATAATCATAGGATAAAACCCAAAGTGACGTACTGTTTCAAATAAAATACTGATACCCCTTCATATAGACTAGGGTGGCAGAGACACACTGCATTTAACATTCAACCAGTTGTCTGGGTATTGAGCTCTGTTATTTCAGTAGTTAATAGAAACGTAACCAGAGAGAAGCAAATTAGAAGGAAAACAACAAAAATTTCTTTTTGTATTTCCTCAAGCAAAAATGCCTTATTAGGAAAAAAAAATAACTTTTACTGAACACATTAATGTAATCAAGAATATATGACATGTCATTTACCTAAAAGAATCATGTTGCTGAATGTAACATTTGTTATCACAACCCAACGTGTTTGATTCAGTTCACATTTATTGAATGTTTTCTTTAGATAAAAGGTTTGTGTAAGTAATTTATTATAATAAAGTGTGTTATATACCACTATAGGCCTCGTTCTTACTTCAGTGATAAAAAAAAAAAAGACAATAGCAGAAGAATCTAAATAACATCATGGTCTTGAAACAATCTTTTTCAGTTGGAAAAACCCCTAGATGACTGCCCACACCACCTGATAACTCCACACTGCTGAACTACACAATAATTAGGAGTAAACAAGTTATATAAAAATAGAGTTTACATAGGCTTTATCATTGCAATTATATTAGGCAGCATTGTCATAAGTGTTAACTAAAGGACTAGAAAATTAAGGTGTGGGGTGTAATTGCAAATAAGTCACTGACCAACCACGCAAAAACAACTTTGTCTTTCCACAAAATAGCTTTCTGGCTCACTAGTTATTGAGCCTCTAGGTAATCATATACTGAGTCATTAGCAAGTGCCAGGAGCTCTTAACTGAGCCTGAGGAATACATGAATATGAATTCAAAGCAACTCAGCTGATAGCATTCAGTACAGAATTACGGACTGTAGGGGCTCTAAGTAGTAGTGGACTATGTGGGGGCCCCCGTCCAGAAGCGCCTTACCTGCTGGTGTAGCGGTCTCCCAGCTACTTTGAGAGTTGACTGTTAGTGTGTCACACAGCTGCCCCTTCCTTGAAAAACTTCCCTCCAACAGAGATTGACTAGCACTGGGGTACCAAAGGCCGTCCCCTTGCTTCAAGGACGGAGTAACTCCATGGTGTGATTCCTGCTCCCTAGCGTCCCCCGTGCCATGCAATCAGAGTGAAGAACATCTCCAGCTGAGACAAAGTTCTCGCTCAGGTTTTTCTCTTTGCCCTCTCCTACTTTTCTCACTCCTGTTGACCAGAGATCACTTTCCAAATAAATCACATTCACTCCATCCCTGTCTCATATTTTGCTTCCAAGGAACTCTCACCCAAGACATATAGGTACCATTAAAATTTTAAGCTGGCTGAAAAAAAAGGAAGGAAGGAAAGGAGAAGGGAGAGGAAGAAAGAAAAAGAAAGAAAAATTGAAGAGATGACATTAATACAAAAGATGAATGAGGAAAGAAAATTTCATTACAAAGGTTTTCAAATGAAACTAAGACATTGAGCATAATCTACAATTTTAATTCCACCACTACTTTCCATATATTTGAGAGTCAGTTTCCTTGTCTTTAAAATGGAAATAATATCCCACACTCCAACGTATAGTGTGCATTGTTTTATTTATTTAGATTACGGAAGAGATGAAAAAATGTTATTTCCCCTCGCCCTCTTCATGCCCTCTTTAACTCTGAGCTTTCATAACAGGGGTGGAGAGGTCTAAACAGGTAATCAGGTCTACCAACCAAATTTTTTTGCCTTTCCCTTTCTTTGTTTTTTTCCTTCCCAACACTGATATCAAGAAAGAATTTTTTAATGTGACTGAATCTCGAAAATTTAATTGCCAGTGTTTTAAAACATTTTACTCAAACTACCTTTTTTCATTCCACGATTGTTTGTTTGTGTCTAGATTGAACGTTCCACAGACAGGAACCATGTCTGTAAGAATCACCTTTGCATCCTCAGTGTCCTTTCCAGTGGCTGGCATAGAGTCAGCATGTAATGAATATCTGTTGACGTAATGGAGAGGTCCACTCAAGGTATCAGAATTGTAGAGCAGTGGCAGTGTGGACTCTGAAACCTCACAGAAACCTGTCTTCTCTCCATCTCTTAGCAGCTATGTAAACTCATTGCTTACTTTCTTGAAACTTAAATTTTCTAACCTTTAAAATCAATGTAATAGTATTCATTCATAGTCTGTATGGGAATCTAATGAAATAATTTACTTAGCACAGTAAGTACTAGATAAATTTTAGCTAGTTAATAGAAATAGTAATAGTATAGTACTATACTATTTAGACACCATATATAAATGGTTGATCATCAGAAGACAGTTCTGAGAGTTATAAAGATAGAGAAAATTTTTATAAGACTTTCCAAAGTCTTATAAAATCCTTAGCAATCCATAGCAAATTAATGGTAAGGAGAAGGATATCTTAGAATAAGCATTAACACCATGTTGTCTCATTATCAAAGAGACATAAGATTCAAAAATAAGAAAAGAACCAATTCCTAAGCAAAGGGTTTGATTAAAAGACAGATTATGAATTTGGCTTGGCCAGTATGTAAATAAATATGTCAGTTTTAGCCAATGGTCTCTGCACAATTGTTTAACCAAACAAGTAATATTCTTGTCAGTAAGAAATTTACCTCATGTGCTTTGCTCAAATGAGAAATAGTAATTATTACAAATCACAATTTTTAAAATGAAAATTTCTCAAATATATCTAAAAAGAATTTATACAAGATAGTTGAATTTGGCACTTAGATATAAAAAACGAACCAATTCATGTTTTAAAGTATGATGTGCATTATCGAAGTTAAAGCATGACAATGGCAGAAAACAAAAGATAAAAACTGTAATGAACAAATGAAATAGAGAAACCAGGAGCAAAGAAAAATACAAAACCAACCAACCAACAAACAAAAATAGTATCTAGAAAGCTATTCCAGACCATCAAAAACAGAAGCTGTTATTGCCACTGCAGAATAATCATATAAAATTTTAGGCATTCTTCATAAAATTTCTTGGCCACTTTTAAATGGACATTACAAATATGTCCCTAGTTCTGCCTTGTATAGACTTATTCATCCCAAAAGCTATATTCATACTCTTCCTCTGTTTAGCTACTTACATAAACATCTTCATTTAGATATATTTTAATATCATAATTTATTAAAGTTGAAACTTTAAGAAATGAACAAATTTTCTGTATCTTATGTCAAACCATTGTTAAGTACTTTTATCATTATTTAATATTCTTCATAAAAGAGTAATTTCCTTTCAGATATTATTATCCAGAAAATACCTTATTCTCCTAATGAACTAATATGTTCCCTTTTATCAAAGAACTATATAACCTATCATATCCAAAAAGTGGTATGATAGAAGGAAACAAAGTATTGACTTTATAGTGAGACTCAGGCTTCTATTCATGTAGCAATGTGACCTCTCTGAGTCTCAGTTCCCTCAAAATTCAATTGGGTAAACTTCATTAGGTTTCAAGGTCTGTAAATAACCCTCTGTGGCTGCTGGGTCCACCCTCTGAGCTGAGGCTTGAAAGAAACAGAGAGAGGATGAATACAAAATGAAAGAAGGCTGTTGGGAGTCCCTAAGTTCTACAGGCATGAAACAGGCTTATAAAACCTTCCAGAACAAGAAAGGATGCTTCCAAGATTGGTGTCTTAGGCCCAAAGTGCAGACAACATACACTTAAACAACAAATATATAATGACTAATAAACACATGATAGATGTTCAACATCACTAGTCACTAGGGAAATGCAAATTAAAACCACAAATAGGACTACATATCCTCCAAAATGGCTATACTAAAAAGTCTTATAATGAGTGTTGATAAAGATATTGAGAAATTTGAACTCTCATACATTATTGCTGTGAACATAAAATCATACTTTGAAAGCAATTTGGAAATTTCTAATAAATTTAAAGAAACATTCACTATATAACCACGATTCCACTAGTAGGTATTTACCCAGGAGATATGAAAACCTATGTTCCCAGAAATAATTGTACTGAAATATTTATAACAGTTGTATTCGTAATAGCCAAAAACTGGACAGTACCAAATGGGTCCATCAACCGGAATATAGAAACAAAGTGTGGTATATCCACTCCAAAAAATATTACTCGGCAATAAGAAAGAATGAAATACTCGTACAAGAACATGAGTGACTCTCTAAAGCATTATTTCAAGTGAAAGAAGTCATACATAAATAAATATTAATATGCTCTATGCATCCACTTTATGAATTCTAGAAAAGGCAAACCTATTATAACAGAGAGAAAATCTTTGTTTGCCAGGGGCCAAGGGTTGGGGCAAGTGGATTAAAGGCAAAGGGACTGGAGGGAACTTTTTGAAGTGGTAGAAATGTTTTATCACATGAGTGTGGTGGTGTTTATATCACTGAGTACATTTGTCATCACTCATGAAATAGAAATCCTTAAAATTGGTGGATTTTGTTGTATATAAATCATATTTCAATGATTAAAAACCTCAGATTGAATGAAAAAAAGTAGTGCAATTATTTAGACAGTAATACTCTCACTAGTTTGTGTTCTTATTTTCTTTCTCAGAGGGAGGAAAAAAAATGCATAGTAGCTAGAACACTCAGAATTGCCCCCCAGAATGTAGATAGGCCCATGGTTGTATCTTCCTCACCTGCGTATTATCTGTTTGGTGTTTTCTTTATTGAAAGGGAGGTGGTGGGAAAAGTGGAAGTACGATGGAGGAAGGGAGACCAGTCACAGGGTTATTGTGAAGGCTTGAATGAGAGATTATGAGGATGTTATATAGTATAACAGTAGTTTCAGTGGAAAGACATGTTTTGATTTAAAAAATGTATATTAATGATTTTCATGATTAACTTCTTTTCCCATGCAGGCATTCACCCTTGGCATGTATCCTGTAAAATCATTCTTTTCTGAGTCATGTGGCCTAAATGACATATTTTAAGACATTTATAATAGTAATATTAAATTTTAAAATATTTTTTGAGTCAGAGTGACACAAAAAACAGTATCACCAGCAGTCACTGAAAATTAGCAGATTGCTGACACTTGGTCCTGTATTAGTCTATTTCTGTTCCACTCACTTTGCTAAAAGAAAAAAAATTAAAATATATTTCTTTAGAGTAGCAGAACTCACATTTCAGGGCAAAATGTCATCATCAACTTTTATGATTCATTCTCTTCACCAGAATAGGTAACAGTGATTTGACCTGGGAAATCAGAATGAAAAAAAACTTTAGGAGGCTTCCAGAAAAATATCCAAGCAATTAAATAGAAGAGTCCATTAAAAAAACAAAAAACAAAAAACGGCCTCTTCCATGCCATCACAGGGGTGGCTTTACAGTTTTCCAAAGCTCAAAATCCACCAAGATTTACTCTGCTCCAATTCAAATAACATTCATTCTTCATCAAAGAAAAGCACAGAGAAACACAAAATGCTGAGTAAATTTGTGGGCAATCTGTTTGCTATTCTGAAAGAAAAGTAAATATTTGTAGCATTTATAAAACACGCTACAGAATCCTGTGACTGAAAAAGAAGCTCTGAATGGCATCTTTTTTCTAACTATATAAACAGCTGGCTCTTGGATGGATGTTTGGCTGAAATTTTTTACCTTCTTGGACACCATGTTTACTTTGAATGATTCAAGGAATTTGCACAGCTTGGAGATAACATCTGCCACCAAGATATGTGGAATAAATCTATACCAGTTGCTCTTCCACTAAGGGAACTGGCCATGTTTTTGGAACAGCAGGAAAACACAATTTTGAAAATTGCATGACATAATGATATCTGCTTGAGAATAATTGAATAGACTAATGAACTAATGGTTAACTTACAGTCGTAGACTGAAAAGCTGAGGGTTAGTGTCTTAGTATATAAGAGTTCCTGAATATCAGGAATAAGGCAGAAAATACTTTAAAAATCAAAATGAGCTACTGACTTTTGTTTTATTAACATTATTAACACTATAAAATGTTTATTCCAGTAATCTAGGATAAATGTGATTTGGGTCCAGTATAGACAGCATTATAATAGATATCATGCATATGACCACTAATTTACTTATTTTTTTGCTTCTTCAAGTTCCACACAGAGATTTAATGAGATTTGAACTCAAATTGCAATTACTTCATAAAAGGTTTGCCTTCTGTCTTCTTTTGTCCATACTCTCCTCTTTTTTGGCTACATTTTCAGCACTTTGATGTTCTGTAGTTATTCCCTAGACCTGGAATTGCAGCTCTGGGGGCTCCAATTCTGCCCACGGAACCCTCAGACATTCCTGAATATATTTGGGTCCTTCAAACATGGTTCTCAGCTTTCCATTCAACAACTGTCTCTGACAAACAAATATATACATTTTAACGAAATTGGGCATTGGAAGAAAACAGTTATGTGGACTAGCAAAGCAGAATTCGAGGTAGCGATATGAGGGCCAATCAGGAGACAGGAAGATTATGGAGAAATAAATTTGACAAGATCTAGCAAAGCATATAAGCAGGGCAATGTTACAATCAAACTTGCAGTTTGGAAAGACCATTTGAGCAACTATGTGAAGAAAGATTTGAATTAAGGAAGACTAACTGGAAGGAAAAGAGGACTTTGTGACAGTGACTTACGTAAAATATGTTAGTACCTGACAATGGTGATAAGGAAAACTGTAAAAATTCAGAGACATTTACGAGTCAATAGTTCATGTCATTAATTTAGAAATAATGATTTTATTATTATAATTGTATGTATAGACAAAATTATCTGTCCATCTGAAGGAAAACTTAATGAGATTGTTATTTCATTTACACAAATAATTCCCAAAGGATGGGAGAATTGATTTCTTAAAAGAATAATTTGAGAAAAATTTAGAAAAACTTGCTTAACTTTGTGTGCATGAGGACCCAAATTTGAACCTTTTCTAATTATAAAAAATTATTTTTTAAAATCCATTTCTTGAAGAGGAAATTTGAGCTCAGACATATGACTTTTGGACATATTCCAATTTACTTAGTTTTCCTCAGTTTTGTCTAATATGCTGTTAAACCCATCCACTGATTTCTTAATTTCATTAATTCTGCATTTTTAAAATCTAGAATTTCCATTTGGTTATTTTTTAATGGAATCAAATTCTCTGCCAAAAATCTTAATGTTGAGTTTAATTCCTTGAATATAAAATTACTTTTTACATTCATTTGTTATGTTTCTAATATTTTCACTAACTATGGGTTGGTCTGTTTCTACTTGTTGTTTCTGTTATTTTGGTTTAATTATTTTATCTTCTCTTTATACATGCTGCATATTTTTGACTGAGTCTAAGGAATTGTACTCAACACTCAAGGAAGCCATGTAAGGGCAGGGAAAGGAAATATTTTTAAACACATAAAGTGGAAAAAAATACAGCAAATTCAGATTTATCTCATTACATGTAGTCACTATTTCGCATTTACACAGGTCAAGTTTTTGATGGTATTCGTGAGTTTACAGGCTCATTGGCGAGCCTTCAAAGACTTCTGAAACTCAGGGCCAATGGGAGTGTAGAGGGAGCAGGGACCAAGCAGAGACTCCCTCACAGGTGAAAAGTGTTGGATAGTTACAGTCTGGGATTAAAGAGCCTACTAGTCTGACATTAAAGAGGGCAATCAAAAGGTTCACATCTAAATGTAGACTACTCTTGCACTAGGCAAAACTGGGGATCATTGGTAGGGAGAAGTTAAAAGAGGTTGAAAAATTGACAATAGTGAGGGCAACCAGAAAGCGCGAACCCCAATAGCTTCACAAATTGCCCCATGGAGTTAAGTCGAGTGATCAAGAAACAGAATCAAGGATTCCAAGGTACTATTCCTCTCGTAAGTGTGTAACAATTCTGATCATTTATCATGTTTTAATTAAGACACCAATATTTCTCACTTTGACCACAGCAATAGCCTTTTATCTAACTGGTCTCTGTGCTTTCACTCTTGTCCTGCTATAGTTTATTGTCCATAAAGCAGAAAGACCCTTTAAAATATAGGAAAGGTGATGTCATATCCTGGCTCAAAACCATTGAATAACTTGGCATCACAATTATAATAAAATCTGAACTCTTCACCATAGCCTACAAGGATTCTACATAATCTGGCCCTTGCCTACCTCAACCATTCTTCAATCTGCTCTAGCCACATTGGCCTTCTCGTTCCATGAGTGTTTATTTTATTATCTTACTTTTCTTCATAATACTTGCATACACCAGATCCACCAGAACTTGTATTATAGATGTATTTGTTTATTTCTTTCTCTCCCACTAAGATCTGTATGAGCGGGCAATTTGTTGAATTCATTGCTCTCTCCCAAGAGGATAAAAAATTGACTGGAAAATAAGAAGTGCTCACTACATCTTTGCTAAATTAGTAAATGAATGATAAAATGAGAGACACATGAATTTGATACAACTCAAGGAAGAAGAGCTGAAGGACCCTGGCCAGATACCACAGAACTCTGAATCAGTCAAGTTCAGAGAACTAGAGGAAAGCAGGTGTGAAAGCAAGCCTAGCAGCTGTCACTGAGCCGTGGAATCATGACTTCATCCCAATTCCTGGCTAGGAGATGGATCTGAGACTACAGATAAACTTCTTTTGTTGGTAAGAGTAGCTCAGGACTAGGAGCAGGCTTCAGCCTCCAGGCTGTCAGGGTGAGCTGTGGTTAGGCTGAGGGGAAATAGTATAATAATAAACTTAGCGGTGAGGAATGCTGGTGACAGAAGCAGACAAGCAAGAAGCAGCCTAACAGTTGTGAAAGAAGCTGATTCCTGCTGATTTTCCCGGAATTCTCTCTTCTCATCAGTACCCTAGAGGTTTACAGAACTTCACGAACAACAAAGAGGCCCTTCCAATAGTTTGCTCATTCCTAGAAAATAAAAATAGATCCAAGGGAGAACAGATACATTAAGTTCCGAAAAACACTGTGCTGCATAGTGAATTGGTGAAACCACATAGGCTGGGGCTGCATAGTGAATCCAATCAGTTGAAGAGGAACGTGGTATTGTTACTCATACATACTAACAGGAGAAATGATTGAAAAATGCATTACTACTCAAAACATACACATAATTAATATCGCAACCTAGATTTATCTCCAGGTTTTTTTTCTGTTCTCAAGAGGTGAGAGTAGTCACTTATTATAAAAGGGTTATGATTTCTGTCTTTAAGAAATAATATCACTTGCGTGACTATAGCAAATGATCCATAGCTAAGAGACACTATTATATGCAAGGACACCTAAAAAAAGAAAGGTTGGAAACCTGCTTACAAATCATATCTGACTCCAAACTGCATCATAAAACTAGTCAAGCCTGACTCACTAAAGTGCATGCCCATTAATGAAGTCAGTGAAGCTTAAGATCATTTTCTTTTCCCCGTCAAAATCATGATTTATAATCTGATTCTTTGTTCAAAATGTTGACAGTAAAAATGTATTTTACTCATTGCTTTATATATTCTTTCTGTAGACCTAAGGATCGAAGAAATACAGGGTCCCATGATAACAAGCAAGTCGTCCATCATAAATAACAAAAAATTAAAACATAAACACAGGTGGCATTTTAAGAAGGAAGAAAGGAAGGAGGGAGGAATGGAGAGAAGGAAAGAAGGAAGAAGGGGAGGAGGGGAGACAGGTACAAATATTATGAGCTAAATAAATAAATACGATGGGCTCTGCTATCATTCCTTTCTGTGAACATTTTTCAAAAGTAGAAAATTATTAGAAATTTCTCATAGTTTAGAAGCACAGGATCAGAAGAAAGAGGTGAGGAAATGGCAGAAAAAGTAGAACTGGGAAACTTGGGGGGATTCAGTGAAGACTGGGCGAAACATGGAGATCCAGTTTTACTTTTCCCCAACTTCCCCAGCATTATCTCATAAGCCTTTTCAAAGATTAGTTTTTCATTTTGTTTCATCTCTCTCTCTTTTGTTACTTTTCTATATTTTATTTGCCTCTTTGTTTTTATTACATAATTTATTATCAATCTCATTTGTATTGTTTCCTTCTTTCTTATATCTATACTCTATTGATCCTTTCCCAACTTATGTTGAATTCTTGTTTTACTTATTTTTTTCCTTTTCTTGTTTAGAGAAAAACATATTTAAAACTATTAATTTCCCTCTAAATAGTACTCTAGTTTCGCCCCTCAAATTTTTATTAGTGGCTTAAGTATTATAAATATTATAAGTTAAATTAAATAATTTAAATAAATTTAAGTATTTATTCATTCCCTTTGTGATTTTTAGCAAAATGGTTATTTTAAATTATGCTATTTATTAGTTTCCGAATGTATTGGATTTTTAGCTATGTTTTGTTTTTTGACTTGTAATTTTACTACACTCAGTTGGAGAACATAAATTCGAAAGTTTTATTCTGTGGAATTTATTGAGACTTTTGTTATAGTCTTTTTATTCCTCCTCTTCCTCTCTTCTTAAATCTTATAATAAGATGAAACTCAACATAAAATCAAGCATTTAAAAATGTACAATTTAGTGGTATTTAGTGTATTCACAGTTCTCTAGTTTCTAGATTTTTTTTCACCCCAGAACAGTACCCTGTACCCATTAAATAAAGACTCCCCATTACCTCTCCTCCATCCCCTGGCAGCCACTAATCTGCTTGCTGTCTGTATGGATTCCTATCCTGGATATTTTATACAAAAGAAATCATACAATATGTGACTTGTTGAGGATGGCTTGTTTCACTTAGCATGTATCAAAACTTCATTAACTTTTATGGCCAAATAATATTCCATTGTATATATGTACCACAAGTTAATATAATATTAATATAATTCACAATTATATAAAAAGTTATATGAATATTATATATGATTATATATAATGAATAATAATAATATAATTCACCCTTCAATGGACATATCAATCATTTCCACCTTTTGGTTATTCTGAATAATGTACAAAAGTCTCTGTGTGGACATATGTTTTCATTTCTTTTGGGCATATACTTACAAGTGAAATTGCTGGGTCATACAGTAATTATATGTTTAACTTTTTGAGGCACCACCAAACTGTTTTCCACAGTGGCTGCACCATTTTACATCCCCACCCATGCAGAAGGGTTCCAAATTCTCCACAACATTTGTACTTTTCAGTTGTTTGATTTTATGGTAGATGTCAAGTGGTTGCTGATTTGCTTATCCTTAATGAGTAAAAATGTTTAACATCATTTCTTTTGCACACTGCTAATTTGTACATCTTCTTCCAAGAAATGTCTATTTTGTTAGTGGATTGTTTGTCTCTTTCTTGTTGAATTGTAAGGATTTTTGTATATTCTGGATACTAAATCCTTATCACATGTATGCTTTACAAGTATTTTCTGTGATTCCATGGGTTGTTTTTTCACTTTCTTGATAATGTCCTTTGATGCACAATTTTTTTAAATTTTTATAAAGTCTAATTTATCTATTTGTTCTTTATTGTTTGTGCTTTGGGGTCAAATCTAAAAATCCATTGCCAAATTTGAGGTCATCAAGATTTACCCTATGTTTTCTTCTCGTGATTTTATCATTTTAGCTCTTATATTTAGGTTGATCTATTTTGAGTTAACTTCCATATATGGAGTAAAGTAAGAGTTCAGCTTTATTCTATTGGTTTCTCTCTTGGCATTCTTGCCAGTTGCTTTATATAATTTGAAGCTATGTTGTTGAATGTATATATGTTCACATTGATTATATACCTTGGTTCATTTGTTTTTCTCTTTAGTATTGTACAATACCCTTTTTTTATAGACAAGTAAAAAAGAATAGTAAATAAATAAAAGGAAAACTTTTAAAGTCAGACACCCTGAGTTCAAATTGTCATTCTATCACCATCTTTTGCAATTAGCATAATTTTTATAAGAGTAACTTGGTTTTTCTGCCTGCAGTTAATCTACCTTAAGTTTTCATATATAAAGTTGTTTTTCATATATCAAGTATGATCTTGGCATCTTGTTTAACTTTTGAATTTGTTTTATCTGTAATATTAGATATCAATATTGCTCTCACAAAATGATTGTAAGAGTTAAATAAACGATCATAGATATAAGATTTATCATGGTAGTAATTGAGTATTACTATTTCTACTAACCTAATCTCTTTACCTGAAATACTTTTACTCATTGTGTGACCTATAACTCACTTTCTCAACTCATTTTGAGGGTAATTCCTCTCCCCTAGATAACTGAATAACTGACCACTCATTCCTTTAAAACCTATACCCTGAACATGTTTCATTAAAAATTTGTGACTATTATTGTGTCTTATTCTCCTTACAAGACTGAAGATTCTGTAAAGAAAAGCCCATTGTGTGTGTGTGTGTGTGTGTGTGTGTGTGTGTGTCTATAGCCTGCTATAATATCTGGCAATTTTTTAGGGGCATACATTTTTGTAAAATTAATGAGTAAATGATATGCTTGGTATAGAATAGCACTTTCCATGAAATATCTGCAATAATGGAAATGTTCTATGTCTGTGCTGCCCAACATGGTAGTCAATAGCTACATGTGGCTATTGAGCAATTGCAATGTGGTTAGTGTGAATAGAGAACTGAATTTTAATTTTATTTATTTTTAATTAATTTTCACTTAAATTATTACATGTGGCTAAAGGCTACTATTTCATACAATACACATCTTTCAGATTTATATTGTAAATTGTGTAAGTTAATAAACTCTCCAATAGTTTCTCATCTCACTCAGAGTAAAAGCCAAGGTCCTCACAATGACCTCCAAAGACCTACGCAATAGGGTTCTCTCATTCATAATTACTCTCTGACCTCTCCCCTGTCTCTCCACCATAGCCACATTGGCTTCTCTGCTGTCACTCTCTCACTTCCGGATGTTTCCCTGGTTGTTCCGTTACTGAAAACTTTTTCCTTAGCTGTCTCTATGGTTTCTTCCCTTAATTTCTTCAGGTCTTTATTCAAGTGACAGCCTCTGAGTAGCAAAAATTCCTACCTCCTCCTTATACACTATCCCTTATACACTCTCTCTCTCTTCCTTGTTTGTTTTTTCTCCATAGAAACTGTCTGGTATATTCTACTTATTTACCTTGTTTATTTTCTATGACCACCTACTAGAATTTTGCTCAAGAGAGTGGGGATCATTTTTCTGTTTTATTAATTACTGTATTCCCAGCTGCTAGAATAATGCCTTACATGGTAAATGTTCAACTAATATTTGTTGAATGAACGAACAGGCATGCTGACAAGGAATTTTTAAATGCAGAGAGTTATGCCTTAACATTGTTTGTTCCTTGAGTTTGCTCCAATTTTTTTGTTCAAATTCAATGTGTTGAGCTTGTATAAATTCCAGAGTTCCAATGCCTACAAAATGGCATGAACAAATTAAACTACAGTGATGCTAGTTTAAGTCACCCTAACCTTAAAGACCTTGCTCTACAAAAATTTTTCTATAGCCATCTGGAAATGTAGAAGAGGAATTGAAGTAAATTTTCATTTTATAAATAGCTCTTAGACACGAATAAAGATTTCAGATCTATGTTTTCTTGAGTTTTACAGTTATTATCTAGATGCCTTTAAATATGTTATGACTGTATTACTGTAGATAAATTCTGAGTTTCATGGCACACTGTGTTCAGTTTTAGGATTTGGGTTTCTTTTTTTTTTTTTTTTTTTTGGTTTTTTGGTTTTGTTTTTTTCCATGTTGTTTTTATAATATAAAGTTTTCTCCTGCAGCTGGGATAGTACTTCCCATTTCATCTCATCCTTCCTCCTGAAACCTACTCCAAATTTAGGCTCATCAAACATGCAAAAGACATTAAGAACAGTAAGATGCATCCACTTCCCCTACTATTATTTTTATCCAAGTGTTTAAGAAAAGCTCAAATACCCAGCTGGTTCAAATGCTGTGTTATTCACAGTTTTGGCTGATGCAGGCCTGAGGCAAGTATGGCTTCTGTTATTGTCCTGGAATCCTGACTTCCAGCCTGGCTCACTAAAACAAAACACCTGGGGTACAGAATGCAGAACATATAGAGACCCCATGAAATACAAGCCTGGAAGAAAAGAAAAAACAAAACAGAACTCTTGAACATTATCTGAATCTTAGACACTCAAAGTAAGTAGGCAACATAAATATGGAAAAGGGTCTCTAAGAGTAATTATGTACCCCATCCATTCCTATGGTTCAGGAATACATTTTGCAAAGTAATTATTTCCATTGCCGAAACAGACCTATGGAAAAGTTAATAAGGGGCCAAATCGCAGGGACATGCCTATTTAAAACAGGAAATCAGAGTGGCTTTTATCATAATAAAAATGAAGTAATTTTATTCTGATGATGATGATGATTATGATTACTCAGTTATAAGAGAGCAGAGTAGGCAAAGCCTCTCTGAAACCTTTACAGGCTGAATGCAGTGCAGCATTATGGAAAGAGAGTTCAAGCACCAGGACACTGAGTTCTCATCCCACCTCTGCCCCTATGAACTATTCTGACTGAGGTAAGTTCATTTATGTTTCTGCTTCTTGGTTTTCTCCTCTTGAAAATGAAGGGATTAGAAATTTCTAAACATTTGAATGGTGAATACACTTGCATAGCACAAAAAATTCTCAAATATCATCACAGGATATTAACTGAAATATTAGAATTTGCCGATTAATAAAATACATGAGGAGAAAGAGGACTAACAATGCTTCTGATAGTATTTTTATGTTACTTGTCACAATAACACCAACATATACCTGAATTACATACACATTGATATGTGTAGGCACACAAAAACCCCATGTATGTTTCCAGAAACATGTGGCTTCTTCCTCAGGCTACCTGCATCTCTAAGTATATACTTTGGGCCCGTTTTCAATATCTGTTCCCCTTTAGATGGTACTGTGGCTTTAAGTCAGAAACAACAGCGGTCAGTGAACTCTAAAATCACTTCTCATCTATTGTGTCTATAGTACTTAGACAAGGAACAAACCCTAACTGCATCCTTTCTCCAGACTTTTTGCAAAGTAAGGGGGCATGTGGTAGTTTCTATTGCTGTTGTAACAAATTACCACAAATTTAGTAGCTTAAACAAAACAAATTTATTCTCAGTTCTGGAGGTCAGAAGTTCCACACAGGGCCTACTGGGTTAGAATCAAGGTGTCAGCAGAATCGTGTTCCTTCCTGGAGGCTCTGGGGAGAATTCCTTCCCTTGTCTTTTACAGCTTCTAGAAGCCACCCACATTCCCTCACTCCTGTGACCCTTTCTTCCTCCATCTTCAAAGCCGAAAATTGGGCGGAGTCCTCCTCGCACTGCCATTTCTGTTTCCCTCTCTACTGCCTCCCTCTTCCACTTCTCAGGATGCTTGTGATTAAATCGGGTCCACCGTGGTAACTTAGAATCATCTCCCTCTTTCAAGGTCATCTGGTTAGCAACCTGATTCCCCTTTGCCTTGTAATCCAACATATTCACAGGTGTTGGAAAGAAGGCCATGAATACATGAATACATTATGGAACCGTGATTTTGCTTTCCACAAGGCAGGCATAACTCATTTTACAGTCCCCAAAAGGGTACAATGTCCTATCCGGTTTGCAGTGCATGTATCTTGTAAAGCTAGATTTGACCTCATGTAATTTAAAACTATTCCATGGCTGGTGCTTATGATAAAGCAATGGGGAAAAAAGAGAAGAAAAAAATGGCAAATAGGTATAAAAAAAGTTAGAAAGAATGAGTAGAGAAACTATTAGGAGAAGGAGGGAGGGAGAAGGGATGGAAAAGACAAAGATAAGGGGGACAATTGTGGAAACACTGTTTACATTTACCTGGAGGAGGAAAGGAGATAAAAATAGATAAGATAAATCTCCACTGGGAAAGCTCAACCAAAACAAAAACTATTAATAAATATGTCATCGATGTTCTCAATTTTTTCATTAAAGCAAATTCGCCTAGTGTCCTAGGACTGGATATATCAGGTTCTAATGAATTTTTAACAATGAAAATAATTTCAAATTTTTTCTTCTTTTTCATATATTCTTCCTCTACTCCTTCCACAAAGAATGGTTGTATTTTAACATTTTATAATGTATATGGGAAGAAATTTCAGCTGGTCCGAGCTGTTCACAGAGTTCTCCTACTCTGATGACCAAATTGTTTACTATGGCTTCGCCCTCCCCCCAGACCAAATGGATGGTTTCAAGAGAGAGGGGATTGTTTTATCTGCCACTGTAAACCAGCCGCTAACTTGGTTCCTAGCACATTGTAGACACTCAAGATATTAATAAATAAAATCAATAAATTAATCAGATGTCTTGATCAAATTTTCTAACTTCCTAGCTAAACTTCCAAGTACACAAATCAAATGAAACAATAACACAACTCCATTTAGAACGGAAAAAAAAAAAAAAAAGGAAGAAGAAGATGATGTAAGGCATGATACCTCTCATTTTTCTTTGGAGTTAAAATTCTTTTTACTTTAACTCATAATTTGCTACAGGAAACCTAGAAGTATTGGTTTTTCCTTTCTGAAAATTTCAGTTTGGAAATGTAATTTTTAGCTATATATTTAACATAATCACACCACAGCAAAAATGACTTGAGCACACTATAAAGTTTATAAGGAAGGGATTTTGTGTGTCAATCACTGATGCATAGACATTTTGCTCAGAACATTGCCCCTTTTTTTTTCTACATAATGATAACGTTTGGAAGCACTGTCTTTTTGCTAGGTCTAAAATTCTTTGTTCTTGGGATTCTACCTTCTGCGTGATGAGGTCTTCTTGGGAAGTCTAGCATAAAGCAAATTGTGAGATAGAGAGAGTGAGGGCTAGACTTCTCCCCTCCATTTCTACTCCTTGCTGTCAGGCACTCAGGCCCTGATGCTATCCCAAAGGGTATCACTCCCTGGTAGCTACCCCCAGGCCCCACCTGGCCACGCCTGATAGACCAACCTCTGCTTCCCACATAAACACTCATGCACACCTCCTTTCCAATATGAGATTCTGAGGGTAATCATAATGTTTCTTTGCCAGAATTAATTTAGACATTTTCAAAAACAAAAACCTACATGCAAATGGTTAAAAAGCAAGTAATTTAGAGGAACTCATAATGAAAATTATCAGTTGCCTATTTGAATTCTAGTTTCTCTTTCTAGAAGCAAAATGAAATTTTCTGGCTTTTGTATGCTTATACTGTTATTTCCTTTTTTTTAAAAAAAATCATTTCTACACATAATCAATTTACCTCTTGCTTTAATCTCTAAGGATTTATGTGAGACTGCTTCTCACCTCTCTTCCCTCCTCCAATAGAGTTCTATCATGTCTCTAGTTCCCTTTTAATTCAGATTACATACATTATAAAAGTTGAAGGCTCAAATATTCTAAAACTATTATTATTATTATTAGGCAGCCATGAAAACTCATATTTGTGAAGACAAGTTAATGACATGAGAAAATAATGACCACTTAAAATTAAGTGAAAACTAAAAAATGCATATTTATGAATATGGTATAATTCAAAATCCATGAAATATAGATTACAGACAATAAAATTGTAGAGAAGAAATATACAATAGAGTTATAATGTTTACCTCAGGAGAACAGAATTATAAATAATTTTAATTTTCTTTATATTTTTCTAAAATCACTATAATAAACACATTACTTACAGTAAAAAAAATTCAGGGGGGAAAATAACTCCTTGATTCCTTCTGTATAAATATAGAAGTGGAATTTTAAGCCAGTGGTAAAGCTAGTTTCAGGCCATGCCCCTCCAAATATAGAAACTTTGGAATGCTTATCCCACCCAAACCCTTTTTTTCCACCTAATATATGCAAACTGGTGTCAGACCAGAGATCCAAATCACTATAAAAATTCAGGACATCATCAGAACTATTTTTTAATGAAAATCAACAATTTTAATTAAGTGCATAATACATATGTATGAGTGTATTGTCTCTTGCAATAGAAGGCACAGCTGCCTGTTTGAAGTCCCATTTAAAATTTTTTAATCCTATGCTAATGATCTAAAAAGAAAAGGAAGTGGCAGACAACATTTTGCTTTAATATTAAATGTTCTCAATGCCAGAAGAGTCCTCACTATGACAGTATTAATTAAAAGCATTTGCTTCTACAGTCGCATATTTTCTTGTGGTTGTGTCGCCCGTCTCTAAAAGTGTAACAAATTACTTTTAATGAAGAATTCTTTGTGCATTGACGAATTTAAGAAATTCTATCTTCTTCTCAATACTCAAGATTATGCAATCTAATGAATACAGCTGGGAATATTTTGCACAAAGTAGGGAGAGAGCGGGACTAGCTGCTATGTTCTCTCCAGCCCCTAAGAAATTACAGCTGACCCGACCATGACCTGTTCTGCCCACAAGTGCCTCCTCCATCTGGGCACGGACCACTGAAACAGGATTTTTCAGATCTGCTTCCATCAGCCTACATACTTCTGTTTAACTTCTGACAGTCTAGCCAACTGCCCTGGGGTCATCCTGGCTCCTTCCTGCTCACAGAAAGCAGACCGATGGTAAGACTCTTCACATGTGTCTGCTTGGGATCCTAAGTGCATAGCCACATGGGCCTACCTAGGAGTTGGCATATTTGCTTCTTGGAATGAGGAATTCGTGATTCGTTCCTCGTTTTGCCTGCCAGCATGCTCCCCCTGCTTTTCTGCTCCCATTGATTTTTCACCAGAGTAGACGGAAGGAACTGCCTGTGCCTCTGTTTTACTGCCCTATTAGCTTCAGGTCCCAGTGAAAGCTAGGACTTTCTCCTTCCCAGGCCCTAATTAGAGGTCCCTACTCTCAGGGCTTCTTCTACTCCTCTGCCCTGATTCCTCCACTAAAGGCAGGAGCACCATCAACTAATCCACAATTACAACATAAATTAGTATCTCTACTGCCTAGATGCAATTAGCATCATGGCTCCTCCTTTCTAGCTTTATGGTCTTAGATCGAGGCACTTAACATTTCTGTGCCTCAGTTTCCTTACCTGCAAAACAAATAATAACAGCACCTAAGTCATGATCATAGTAAGGATTAAATAAAATTTTTTTATATATACTCATATATATATAAAGCGCTAAAAACAGTGCCTTGTACATAGTAAGTTTTATATAAATGTAGCTATTATTATTGCTATACAAGGCAATTAAAGTTTCATCCACACACTCAGATACACTTTAAAAAATAAATCTTGGTCCAATTCAGACAAGATAGCAGAAGGCTATTTAGAAGGAAAGGAAGTCTTAGAAGGGGGTACTGCTCCCTAGCTAATTGTCCCCAAGACACAGCAGACCTTAGTGACAAGCAACTTGTTACGGATTAACAACAGCAATATGAAGATGCGTTTCCCAGGCCATTCTGAGCTAAGATGACTGACTTCTAGGCTGGCTTAGCGCTAGAAACATTTGGCTGCAGAGTCAAAACAGCACCCAAGAAGAAGACTTTAAGATTCTTTGGGACTTGTCTTCATGTATGAGGACCCGCAGGAGAATTGAGATCCAGACAAAATTTTGAGAATGACTCTGGACGAAAATCGTGTGAAGTGATTTGTTCACTTGGCAAGAAGCTTTTATCTTTAGGACTTCGGGTCAACCCATGGCAAAGGCCTGGCTCCATCAAGGCTCATTTGAAGAGTAATAGCTAGATTCAGTGTTTTAGATGAAGACTTGATGACTCATTAAACTTCATCTACCCCTCTGACTCAAATCTGAATAAGTGTACTAGCAGGTGGTGATACAGCTACTGGAAATGGCTAGGCTCTTGGCTATATTCCAATAGCAGTACTATAATTTCATGCCTACAGTAAACCTTTCTCCAAATTACACCCACACTATAACCAGCTGCAGAGGCCTTTTGTGACTATTTATAAAGGGCACCCTTTAATTCACCCTTGTAATTTAGCTGGTAGCATTTTCTGGAAAAGTTTTAACAGCTATGAGGTGCAAAGCCGCTTCTATGAAATGCACTGTCTCCCTTCTAAGTGTAGAGTATACCACACAGCCGTGAAATGGTAATGAATACAGCTGCCACCAAATCCTGATGTGAGAGCCTCACACTCCTCACTTCTTGGCAATAGCAAACATTTTAGAAGTGCCACAAAAAGAACCTGGATCGTATTGATTGTACCTGCCTCAAACCCAAAGCATAATGATATTTGCAACCTTAAAGCTGTGCTCAGAGAATCTGCATTAGCCAACTTTTCATCAGAGAGGTGCCAGAGCAACTTTCTTGTGCTCCCTGATTCTGAATCAGTACATCTGGCATAGGGCCCGAGATGTTGCCTTCTAACAAGCTCCCAGGGCATGCCAGTGCTGGCCACACTTTGAGTAGTGACAGAGTTGGTGGTGGGGATGAGAAGAATTGGGGAGAACTATGGGTCCAACTGACACAGAAGTGGAAATTATATCATCGAATCATCTTTTCGGGGTTATGAAATCCTGGTGGGAATTGAAATCTAAAATCAGTAAAGCTGATCCTTATATTGTCAGTCTTTACTGTTTTCTCATTATTTTTATCATCATCATCGTCATCATAAAAAAATAGAGAAATAATATCCATAAATAGACTCATAAAAATAGATCCATGAATAAGCAGAGGGTTTGCAGTTGCACAGATGACATAAATGTGCATATTTTTGTAGCTCATCACTATGTTAGGAACCAAAGCTACTCCTCACTCATTTAAAATAAAGGAAATCAGCTGTTGGTCTTTGAGAAAGTCAAATTTTTATTCCCCAGTTTTCTCATTAATGAAGTAAAAGCACTTAAATAATTTATAATTTTCTTTCTATATGGAAAATACTGTGATTGACTAAATCTTATGTTTTAAATTCATGTGTGACATCTGTCACATTTGAACCTGAATAATACATGTTATACCGCAGGCAACATAATTCCTTTTACCACCAAAAAAAAATTGAGAAGAATAATGACAGAAATATTTTCTTATTACTCTTACTGATGCATTATTCCAATCATAGCAACAATGTTATCGAGTGAGCAACCTCTAACATTTAAAAAGAAAAATGCTTGAAATAGAAAACAAATTAATTGTCTACTAATAGGCCTATTGGGCTTTTTGTATTATTTAAAATTTTTACATAGAAGCTTGATTTTCAAAATACATTTATTGCATATCAAAAATATTATATAGCTGAACTGAAACTGGACTTTTTTTTCAAATTCAAGACTATTTTCATGAAGGCTTCTCTAACTGTTTCAGCAGAAGGATTTCAGTATATTCATGGTAAAACAGCAAGGCAGGAAACATAGCCCTCCAAAATTCATACCACTCACCAGTCCTTTTCAGACAGCCTATGTATAAAATTTTTTTCTAATAATTTTCTTTGACTTGCTATGATCCCCTCTGGCTTAGGGGAAGAAGCTATTTGAGAAACAGGAGACAAATAGATTGTTATGAAAGATTCATGTAGTCAACTTTCAATTATTTAAATACTGTCTAACATATATTTACAAGAATTCGGCCTTCACTCTTTTTGCCTGTCTGAGTTAACTACCTACTTATTTCCAACATGGGGGAGAAAAACAGAAAGAAAAGGGAGGAAACTTTACCTAGATATTAGCAGCTTTTTTATTTTTATACTATTTGAGAGCACCTTAGGAATATTAAACATGACAAGTATTACATTTAATTATACAAATTTTGCTTATTTTGATTTTTTCTCAGTAATATTTTCACCTCAGCAAGGAAGAATATTTATAATAATTATAGTGTTGATGGGGAAAGATTATAAAAATGAGCAATTATAGGGCAATTTAATCCTCTGAAGTATCATTGTTTTACAGAAGAAAAAATAAATCCTTGGTAACTTGCCTGTGGGCACACAGCTAATAAGTCACAAACCTTAGGTACAAACTCTGGTCTTTCTCATTCCAGAGCCTATCGTTTTTAATGTTTCATGTGCATGCCTCAAATTTTCTGCCTAAAATAGTTGAATGGCTTCTTAGAGCACAGAATAAAATGTGAAGGGCTTCACTTAGTGGAAACTGAGAGATACAGAATGCCTAACACCCAGGTCTATTCTATGAAAGAAAATTACAAAATGAAACAAAAATATCCTCTTTCCCACTTATTTATTTGTTTATTTCCAAAGAGCAATTGTTTACATTAAAAGGGAAAGAGAAAGGAAAAATGTGAAATTCAATAAATTTCTTTTTTTAGAAAAATGCCTGAAACTTTCCAAGATATTACCGAGGTAATCTCTCCAGGGGATTAAGTTCAGGTCCATGTGGAAGGACACAGAGTGGAGCAAGCGTGTCTGCGTCGCACACACATACTGCTGCACTCCACAGCCTGAGCATGGGCCTGGCACGTAATAGGGACTCAAGAATGACTCACTGTTGATGACTGAAATGCTCATGCTGTGCACACACCCAGATAAGTTGACTCTCATCTTCAATTGCGAGGAAAACTTTTGAGTCACCAAATATAATACATTTGTGTCAGCTATTTCATCATCAGTGAAATTCAAGAATCTACTGATGGAGCTGAATTGCAGTTGAAAACTATGATTAGATCCATCTCTCCAATTCATTTCTCACTCTCCTGATATATTTGGAAAATTTTCCTTTAGGATTTTCAGAACCTTGTCAACCACTCTGATCTTAAACTTGCCATTTCTGCAAAGTAGTTCTTAGTGAAGTTTTGAAGTGTTGTGTTTTCTCACCACTGTGTACTTTAAAGAGAGCTGTAACTGACATTTCAAAAGCAAAATGAAATACATACATTAGTTGTATTTTAAAATTTGACAAACCACGTCTTTCCTTTACTCATATAATTAATTGAGTTAGGTTTCAAACACAGTCAGTCATTTGTGCACCCACAGTAATTTTTTTCTTGTAAGTGAAAACTTCCTCTCGTCTCAAGATGACATATAAGGGTCAATTGTGACAACGTTAATTCATAACTTTTTCTTTCTAACCAACAGAGTTTAAAAGCAAAGAGTGCGATTAAATTGCAATAGACAGCATTCTCTGATATTTTGCTAAAGATCCTTTGAGATGAAGAATCTCTCAGATATTATTACCAGGAAAGGCTAAATAGCAGTAAAATTAGCTTGATATTCTGGGAGGAATGTTTGTCATTCTTGACTCCACCTATCCTTTCAACCACACAATGCATTCAGTCACCATCTTTGTTTTGTGTTGCTTTAAGAGAAAACCACAGAGTGGGTTTCTGAACAGAAATTTATTTAGCCCATAGTTCTGGAGGGTGGGAAGTCCAAGAGCACGGCACCAGCATCTGGCAAGTACATGCTGCTCTACCATCTAATGGCAGGATTTGGAAGGACAGAAGAAGGTGAGAGCGAGAGAGCAAAAGGGACCAGACTCACGGTTATAACAGACCCACTGTTACAGTAACTAACCCATTCCTGGGATAATGACATTAATCTATTTATGACCCTCTTGACCTGATCACTGCTAATTAGGCCCCAACTCACAGCCTGGTTGCATTGGTGATTAAGTTTCCAACACATGAACTTTGAGGGACATCTTCCAACCACAGCAGTGACCACATTTTTCTAAATATCTTGTGAATACATTTGCTTCTCTCCATTACATTGTGGAATGGTTCCAGCAAACTAGTTAACATATATATTACTTCAACACTTTTTAAATGTTTCAGTTCACTTACAAATTCAGTATTTCCAAAATAGATAGTTTTTTACATTGATTTTTCTTTTTAGATAATGATGAACATGCCACACAATAGCAAAGCATTTTTTCAAATACTCTTGTGCACAGGGAGTTGGCTATAAATGAGGATAAGCCTACAGGCTGGAATTCCTAAAATGTGGTAAGAATTCAATGAAATAGGAAAGTATTCTTACCTAGGACACAGATGCATACTCAAGGGGTGATTGGAGAAAATTTATTGACGAGTCTATCCACAAAGGTGTGGGCGGCATAAAGAAACCAACAAAAGATGGTAAAGTGCCCGAGGACTAGTTACAATAGGAAGAAGTGACAGGAGGGGACAGAAGAAATAGCTATTTCTGGAACCAGGTGAGAGCTGAACCTGAGGAAGAAGGGCTTGCTGTGGCCATGGGTAGAGGAACACGGTCATTGCCAAAATCATGACAGGGAAGGAGCAGGGAATAAACACTCTGACCTCTCTCTCCTCTTCTCCTCTGATCATGTGCTGGTAACTTTAACTGACCAAACCCAAGGCAAATTCAGAAGAGAGTCCCAGGCAGGAATGCATTCTGTGGAGGTCACCATCAGGGGTACAGAGCAAGACAGAGAGAGAAAGAAGTAAGTGATCTGGAGGAACAATTGGAGAATATCCAGCACAAAGTGAAAGATACTTTAACCCAAAATGTATTCAGTAAATTATTTTTAAAATATTAAATGAAAACACAATATAACAGTGGAAACTATCATTCTGTATGATACTTTAATGGTGGATACGGGTCATTGTACGTTTGTTAAAACCACTGTTTGTACGATACAAACGGTGAAATCCAGGTGCACTATTGCTTTAGTATGTAGTAACTTATCAATATTGGCTCATCAGCTGTAACAAGTGTACCACACTAACGCATGTTAGAAATATGGGAAATTAGTGGGGAACTAGGGATATACTAGGGCACCCTTTACTTTTTGCTCAGGTTTTTTTTTTTTGTAAACTTAAAATTACTTTAAAAAAATCTATTAATTTTTAAAATGGTCTTTTTCATGACCAATATACATTGAAAATGTCCAGTCATCCCCAAAATTCCACCATGCTGCGTACCCGTAAAGATGAGGTGACAACGATGTAACCGTCTTACAACACTACCTTACAAGAGGTTGGCTTTCGAGCCTGGGAAATACAATTCACAGATATATTTCTGGGAAACCTCCAATTGCAGGCAGTTAGTGTAACTTCCTCATCTAAAATCTCCATTTCCTTATCCCTTGAGTCACTAATTGAGAAAGACAAAAATCCCTCTTTGCTTCTCAGTGAAAGTTCTTACTAATGTATTCCATATGATCATTGCTCTTGACATAGCTAATTTTTCACTTAAAGCTAAGCAATCTTGCTTTCATAATATTTTAAATGTGAAAGTTCTTTGTTCTTTAAAGAGATTGGAGACATAAATTTGGAAATATTTTCATAATTGTTGTAATAATAATGGATATCTCCTGCTGATAATTTTTCACTATGGTGAAGGAGTAAATGAAATAGATTTTGGATTAAAAAAACATATAATATGGCCGAAATGTATTCACCTTAAAATCTTATGTCAATTTTTTTAAAAATCACTTATTTCTACATGATTTATCATATTTTTATGGTATATGTTCATAACTAATATGTACATAATATACCAAAATAATGAGATTCTACATATTTACATCTAATATAAAGGTTTTGGTTATTTTGATATAAGACAGAACTATAGGTGTTTATGAAATCCTGTTCTTGTTCTCTTTATATAAGAGAGTTTACATTTTAAGCACAAAATTATAGATGTTATGTAACATTAGATTAGAAAAGAAATCAAATAGCAAAACATGTTGAAAAACAAAAACATTAGACTCTATGTTTCAAAGTAGGTAGCAGATACATAGCAACAGAATTTAGAGATTGTACCTGACGCTACCAGCAGTAGAAACAAACGCAGTTGTAAAGAATATGTAGCCAGTTCTCTTCTCTAGAGTGCAGGTTAGATTTATCCTTCCCTTCCTTTTCCTACCCTCTCTACACCAGTCCCCTACTTAAATCCAAACCCTTGCACCGGTCTCAGAGGAGGGTTCCCATGTATGTTATTCTGCAGTAGACCTGGCTTTTGCCTTCAAGGGTTATCAGCAGCAAGAGCGCACAGAATCCCCTATCTTCAAGTTGCTGTCATCTAGCAGTGACAGTTTAGCTGCTGGGGGTGCCTCTGAGAGATTCAGCATAAATGAGGGCAATTCATACAGTTTATGACTTTGATGATAAGACAATATTCTTAGTCACAGAGCAGTGTTTCACATGTGTTCCTATGACACTTTTTGTTCACTCGGGTGCATAAACACAAACGTTGTAAAGATATAAATGACTCTCTTTCTGGCTTTATCTGCGTTGTTTGTGTGCACTCCCTAGTCCTGGGAAGGCTGAGGAACAAACTGTCACACAGAGATACGAGTGCTTTCTGGTGTGCAGCTGCAGCTCTTGCTTGCAGTGCCTGATGCCTTTCGCAAGCTTTTTTCCTCATCCATATCCATGCAGTGATTTTTCTTGAAAATGCTTATCCCAAACACTGTGCCAGTTTGTCTAGCTTTGTGACTTCCCAGAGATCATAGCAAATTAAATCTTCTACAGGATTTTGACACAGAAGAGCTGTAACTCGATTGCAAAAAAAAGAAAGAAAGAAAAGAAAAGAAAAATATGGGCCCACCTTATTACTTTATATGATTAATAATATTTAAAAGAATATTTCAAAAACTCAACCCAGGATTTACCCCTTTGGCCAAAGCGAGATTATAATTACAGTTGAGCCATCTAAGAATTACTTACACCATCCCTTATTACCTAAGGAAATACATTATTCTTGGCCAAGGATGTATATTTTATCAAATTAAGATGCACAATAACATCTTAGTAGGGTAATGGGTTCAGAAATCACTTCACAATTTGTTCTTGGCAAAATTACCAAGGGTTCTGGGGCTCCGCAACACTCTGGAAAATCATTTAAGGGAAAGAATGCAGGATGCAGAAGGAAAACAGATTACAGCTCCCTCAAGTGCAGACTGGAATATTTCATCTCCTGTAGCCAATGTTTGTGTTTGTTCATGTAGATATTGAGATTGAGAAAAAATGAACAAGAACTTCTAGTGGCAGTTTTGGAAATGTGCCAATAACTTCATATTACCTTCATAAAGGAAGAGAAGAGGAAGGAAGGAAACATCAACCTATACACAAAAATATATACATAACGAAGTAAGGAAGAAAAATATGCATACCTACTCTAAAATCCCTCTTTAATAACTGAATTATAAGCATAACCACCAGCAACAACAGACATTATATACAATAGAAGAGTAAGGGAAGAGAGAAAAATATAAATTGGTTAATATGTATATATAATTTCGAACACACACACAAATAGGTTAGCCCCAAAACCTTAGTGAGATTTTAAGCTTTAATAACTTTCTAAATAACAAATGCTGCAAACTTTAAAAACAGCATCATTTGAAAGCTTATTTAGTTTTTTTATATTTATTTAATTTTGTGAATGTTGAATAATATATTTTTAATTTTAACTTTTTGATTCCGATTCTGTCAACATTTGCCATTGTGTACATACGTAAACAAAGCAATAATGAAAATACACATAGCAACAAGTCATGGTTGGGTTTTAGAACTTCCTCCTTCCAGTACCCAGTTCTGGTTCCTTGTCTCTGGGTCAGCATTTTTGGTTTGGCCATTGTTCTTTACCTGGTTGAGGGACCAAATGTTATTCCTGAGGAGTTACTGGCAGTATTCCTGAAGAGTTACTAGTAGCAGCAGCAGCGGAAGCAGCAGCAGTAATGGAAGTAGTAGTAATGCCCTAGAGTGTATAAAAGCAACCCTATTTCCCCTTGATATGTTAGATCAGTCATCCAGAAGTGAAACTCCTGCTTTGTACACTGGTTCAGTGGTAGAAGGAGCTTAAAATTGTTCAGTGGAATTCTCAAATTTCCAGTTGAGTAGAACCATTTTTATGAGAACTAAACTTGTTCATCCAGCAGAGTTCAAAGTTACAGAAACAGGAAAAAAAATTTTTTAGTGAGTGAATCATGGAGGTAACGGGGAAGAGACCGCTCCCACTTCAATCCCTTAGTTCTTGGAGGCATGTGTCCTGGCTACCGTGGAAGCAGCATCATGTGTTAGCTGCTGTTGCTATTAATTGCTATCAGAAAGTAGTTTACATCTTGTCAAATGGCCTCTCAGACTTACAAGTTTTATTTTTATGTTTTGGCTGTATTGTCCTCCCAGCAGGCAATGTACTATTTCTTCAACAGACCATTAGGACAGCAGCTTCTGGATGATGTGGTACATGGTAAGACTGGTAAGTCTCATGGATATGAGTCACTACTTCTGCTGTAAAATGAGCTCTTTGGTCAGAAGCCATATTGTGTGGGATACCAACATGGAGAATAAGGTATTCCATAAATATGCAGTTGGCGATGCTGGCAAAAGTATTGTGGGGGAGGAAATACAAATTCATATTCAAAGTATCTTTTCCAAAGGCAAAATTTTCTCCTCTCCCAGGATGGCCAGGGTCCAAGGTAAATCATTGTGCCACTGAGGGGCTCACTAGTCACATTAGGAAATGGTGCTATAGCAGGGGCTCAGATCTGGTCTGCACTATTCGTTGGGTAACTATTTGGCTGTGGTGGTTGCCATACAGGCTTTGTGAGATGTTTAGACTCCATCCTTATTATGGCCATTTTATTCATGAGTCCAGTGATCAACACTGGGAGGACTAAGAAAAGAGGCAAACTGACTTGCAGGGAATGGATTGTGTCCAACTGCTATTGAGAGCCTTCTCTGCAATACTTTTGTGAGCATCCACATACGCTGTCCCTAGAAATCTGTGTCACCAAGATTCCTATCTTTTACTTTCTTTCTTTCCTTTTTAAAAAAGTTTTTTTGAGACAGGGTCTCACTCCGTTGCCCAGGTTGGAGTGCAGTGACATCATCATCACTCACTGCAACCTCAAATTCCTGGGCTCAAGCAATCCTCATGCCTCAGCCTCCTCAGTAGCTGGAACTTCAAGTGTGTGCCACCATGCTTGGCTAATTCTTCCTTTTTTTCTTTTTTGTAGAGATGGCGTCTCGCCATGTTACATAGGCTGGTCTCAAACTCCTAGCCTCAAAGATCCTCTTGGCCTCCCAAAGTACTAGGATTTCAGAGCCACTATGCCTGGCCCCAAGCCTCCTATCTTACATCCTATGTGATGACTCCCTGTAGAAACTATTATGAGAGAGAAAGAGTTGATATAGTCCTGGGGTAAGATGATGAAGATGTACTGCTGTCCCTGTCAAATGAAAGCAAATCACTTTCTGTTGGTCTTCAGTAATTGCTATTTTTAAAAAAGTTCCAGATAAATAGCTGTATACTCCATACTAGGGGCTAAATTGATTTACTCCAATAAAGATACCACATCTGGAATGACAATTGAAATTAGAGTCATGACCTGATTAATTTCATGACCATCAACTCATATTCTACAAGGTCCATCTGTCTTCTGCACAAAATACGTAGGTAAGTTAAATGGGAATGTGATTTAAAAAAAGTTGCCTTGCATCATTCATGTATTTGATAGCGGCACTAGTCTGCAAGTGCCCATGACTTGGCATTAATCTTCATTTATGGCTTTGCTAGAGTGAAGCACTGCCTCAGCTTCTATGTTCCCATTCCTACTATAGTGGCTCTCTTCCACAGTTCAGAAAGCTGATGTGGGGACTCTGTCAGTTGCTGATTATGTCTATTCCAACTTAATAGACATTAATAGGCATTATTAGATATTCCAACCTGAATAGACATTGTTGCCCAAAACTCTATTTATTTCCCGGTCACAATAAGACCAAACTCACTGTGGCATTTTGAAGCTCCATGAATTAGAATCAGTTCAGGACCAATGCCCAAAACTGCTTTAGAAATCTGGGTCATTCCCATTGCTCAGTGCATGGTACGCCTGGTAAATTGACACAGGTCACTTTATGGAAGGCTATCAGGATTGTTGGCAGTACCTACTCGTGGCAGTTTTGTTGGGGTCCTCCTGAAGGGAAACTGCCTTTTCTTCATTCAAAAGGTTCTGGATCTATGAACTAGATTGAATCTGGGATTTGAGTAAGCGGCTGTGACTCTCCATTGTAGTGACTCAGCTCAGATCTTTAATTACTAAACTTGGAGGATTTTTAAAAATCAAATATGCAGCTCAAGTATATATTTTACAAATTAAGTAAACTTTTAGCATGCTGCTCAACCACCAAGACATAGACTCTCAGTCAAGCTACTCTGCTCCTCCCTTCTGCCCTTTGTGCCAGGGTACCTCCTTGTCTCTGGCAGTGCAGTGCTGCCAAATTGCCATTCTGAGATCTTTTGTTCCTTTAAAATCAGGGAGTGGCACAATCTGCTACAGTCTTTCCCAGCCTGCAAGGATCAGCCGCCCCAACACTTTCCAACAATGCTGGATCTACCTTCATTAGTATCACTTAAAGCTTTGGTGAAG